>JBBYHH010099504.1:0-15008 GCA_038382905.1 Daphne laureola
GAACATGATTCTTGTGAGATATCATGTCTTTAATCTTGTATGTAATCTTGAACTCGTATGAATATGAACATGTAATTGAGAATCTTAAAGGTCTTAAATTCTTCAGATGGGACCTCCCGAAGAAGCGCCCAAAATAACATCTGTACCAGCAACACCCCAGCAATAACAACCAAAGTCCTCCTTCGAGGATGCCCTCGTTTACGCCAGCCCACTGAAGCCCAAGCGAGAGGCACAACGGCCAGTTCCATCGGAGCCCATACTGACCGAAACCAGGCCAAGGGCCCAGATGGCCGCCAGGATAACCAGTGGCAAGGCCGATGGCGGAGGGCGAGACCCGACGAACCAGAGATCGAAACGCGACGATGAAGCCGAACCCGAATCGGCTAGAGACGCAGCGACCAAATGCACCGATGAAGTCTCGACGCGTGAGACCCTAGGTGATCTGCGGCTGCTGCACACGGAGACAACCCTGACCGGCGACAGGGAGGAGACGAACGGCTGAAAATGACGACGATATGGGTGAAAGTCCATGTGCGGCGTTGCTGCAAGGGGAAAACCCTAGGGGAGCACATCCCGCTTCGTTGGATAATGTATGCTTCACCACTTCTTCATGAACAGATTTACAAAGATATAGTTTAGATATAGATGATGCATTCATTCATTCAACAACACAACTTCACCACCCACGCCACACCTAAAGGAAGGAATAATAACGCTAATAATACTTTATTTAAACGTTTATAATGTGAATAAACATGATATTCTCGGTTTACCTTAAATATTTCATGTTCATTATTTTTCATGTAAAACCCGCTACGAAACGGTCCTTTTGCATTTGTTTTCAAAATGGCATCATTCGGCTCTGAAGTCTAGGTGTTTTTGTGCATTTTCACACGGAGAACTCATCAATAGTCCTCCCACTTTTGTAAATCTTTTAAAAATGAAAACAAACCCGTGTCACTAATGTTTTTACTTTCTTTCGTTTCGCATATAACCGCTTAACATTTTTGCATGTTATGGTTAAAAGAACCGGACCGGTCAGTTTGACCGGTTAAACCGGTGTGCTATCCGATTCTGGTTTTGATTAATCACTGAATGGATAAAAAATCGGTCAAAACCGGTGGAAACCGATCAAAACGGATAGAAATCGGTTAAATCATTAACCAATTGAACCTAGTTTTTAGAAAACTCATAAACAAAAAAAAACAGCAAATCTAATTTTTTGTTGGAGAAGATGGATCTTCAAATAAGATGTAGTTTCAATTCGTGATAGAGAAAGGAAGATGATAGATATACTAGTTGAGAAGACGTTATGTGAAGAAGAAAAATCAAAGAAAAAAAATAATGATTGGGAAATGAGGAGATAATGGAAAGAACTGAATAAGAAGAAGGAGAGAACATGTGCGGCTACTCTACTGCCCACAACTATTTAGGGTTTTAAATTTTTGTAATTGTAAAACAACCCACAAACTTTATCCTTTTATACAAATAAGTCATTTTACTATAAATAATTGCTACTTTCTTCATCCCATTAAAATTGATACGTTTCCTAAAAATGAAACTTTCTTACATCAACTTTACCTTATTACCTTTCATTTCTTTTTCCATTTAAAAAAACTATTTTTGTCTTATATGCTTACTTTACATTTTTACCATATAGTCAATAACATTTATTAATCTCCGTGTCTAGTCAAATGTATTATCTTTGTTGGGATGGAGGGAGTATTACTTTCAACCTTTTAATCTTTAATAAAATTAATCATATTTATTCTTTTATGAACATAATTATATTTATTCTTTGTCTACAATAATATTGATTAATTATTATGTTTATATGAGTTTTATCTGTCAACTCTATATGTAATTATTTATTATTTATAGCATTTAGAATGTAACAGTCCGACCACCGGCTAGTTTGATTGGATCATTTGAAGCTTGAACCACTAACTTTACGGTTCAATCTACAACCCGATTTTTAAAACCATAAGTCCACTTTCATTCTTTTTCATGTCAATGTTATGAATGCACATGAAAAAAAAATAGTAGAGTTACTTGACAAGGACTCGATGAAGAATGGATCAATTGAATTTCTTGGACGTTTGTGACCGCTTCCACCTCTAACAGTAGCCAATTGCTTCATGACCTAATGATCAACCCACGTACCCACCTATGACCCGCATCTCTTCGTAAGAAATTGTTGTTCTTTGTTTCTAATTCAAGATGGAAATTCAGCTCTGTAGGTCATCGACATCCTCAATTTCTTAAGGATCTCATTATTCTACCCATCAATCGCAATTGAAGAAGATGGAAATCCACTAACGACAAGTGATTCCAACACCATCGGTGCTGGCCAGTATCATTGGCAATGGGAGATGAATAGCTTCGTGTGTAGCCATTGTTGGGGGAGGGTCGGTGTTGGAGAACGGAGAGAGAGAGAGAAGGTAGATGAACCAAATCAAGAAGTATGTGGGAAAAGTGGAAAGAACTCTTTTAAGTTTTTTGTCAAATGGGAGAATGTCTCATTTGGCCACTAACGTTTATCTTTTGGACCCAAACTACCACTACTTTGAAAAAAGGATCCAAACTACCACCACTGTTATAGTTTTGGGTCTCAATTCGTCATCATCATTATAGTTGCGTCGGACCACCGCTGACCATCACTAGACCACCGTCGGAAAATCCAAAACGAGAAAAGAAATATACAGGCCCGACCTAGGGCTGCTGGATCGCGGCCTAAGACCGATGAATCACGGCTAAAGGCAGGCGAATCACGGCCCAAGACTAGAGAATCGCGAGTCCATGCTGCGAATCAACGGCCCTAGGCTAGGATCCGACGATCCTAGGCCCCGATCTACGACTCTAGACCGCGAATGGTGAGTTTCGGCGTCATTGGCAGCGGCGACGGCGGCGGTCAAGCAACAACGGTGACATTGTTAACGGCGAATAGTGGAAAAATGTTAACGTGATGGTAAAATGGAACCGATAAACCATTTCAGTAACAAACTTGGACCATTAAACTATGAAGAGTGGTAAAATATGGCTTCTTTTCAAATTAGTGATAATTTGGGTTCAAAATGCAAACATTAATAGTCAAATGAGACCTTCTCCCTTGTCAAATTTACAAACTTTAAAGAGGAAATTAAACATTTACCCTAAAAAAGTGTACAACAATGTCCATGTAATCGTCCAATGGTATGACACACAAGTGGCACCTAAACGTATCTCACTACCAACTGGGATTGCTTAACGTTTATTGGCAAATTTATCCACTTAACAAATCATTTGGTGGCATTCTAACTTCAAAATGAACTTTAATAACAAATTTAAAGATTTTATAAATTTGGTGGCAAAATAACAATTTTCCTTTGTTTTACATGGAGATTATGGTTAACGATAAATTGTATGTGATCCTGATTTTGCCTCAGTAGAATGAAGATTAAGTAGATTTCTTAGAAGTGAGAAATAAGGAGTATTTAGGTAACTTTAGTAAGGAGTATCATTCTAAGGAAGCAAGAAAAATTTGTGTACAAGTCAATAGAAAACACAGTTTCCCATTGACAAGTGAACTATTAAGTTGATAGTCTTCAAGAATTTGGTGAGAGAAAATTGGTGTTGAGCTTGGGTTATGAAATGTTAGACAAAGACGAGTATTTAAAAATTATAGGTTCATACTGTGAGGAATATTGAATCCTCTCCTAGTATGCACAGTAACTAGTAGACAAGAACCCAGGCATTCACTAGCCATGTATTCAATGATTTTTATGTGTTCCAATGCCCTTAAAAGGGGGTTCAAAGCTAGGTCTTGAGGTTGTTTTCTAGATGGGATATGCAAAATGGCGCTACTAGCTGTTGTCCAATTGTTTAGGTTCTCGTTAAAAAAGAGAATAAAGACACATGGACATGCTTTTTGTGCTATCTGATTGATGACCTGAAGATACAAGATTGTTTAGGATCTGCTTAGTTGTGAATTTTTTTTTAAGTTTTCATCTCAAAAGGTAGAAGATAGTTATACAATCAAACATTTACAAATGAAATTTAAAAATGAAAAATGGAAAAAAAAATCCACAACTAAATAGACCCTTAAGCTTTGAAAATATGCACCGACAAACAAAAGGTATGGTGCTCTATTACCATTTCATGTATTGTCATGCATTTACTTGTTAAGAGTTGTAATGAAGTTCTAAAGAGTTTTTATTGACTGCTCACTGCAACTGAAAATTTAGTTCCCAATGCAGAACATAGATGTGCACAAGTGCGCAAGGCAGTTGTAATGTCAACGTTACAGATGACCAATGTTTGAGAGTGTCATGGGATGCAACAAGGTCTACAAACTAATTTCAATAAGTGCATGTAGCTAGGTAACATCACCATTACATTCTCAGATGATGCCAACTTTTTCCAGCTGAGTCTATGAGAACCGGTGCAACTCAGTCCTCTGACTAACACTATGTTCTCTCCGATTAAGGGACTAAGTTGCATCAATTCAAAGCTAAACAAGAACAAACTGCTCTCATGAACGCTTACATCTACAATAAGAAACTTGAAGACGGTGTCAAACACTGTTCTCTTCCGCTTTTAAGTAAACTTGGCATTCTATTATCATGGAAACAAATGCAGAGCAGAGTAGTATCGCTAGTACCATTTTGGTCTTCTGTATCTACATTGCATGCTCGTCGTGGCTGATACCTGAGAGAAGCATACTCCAGGGAAAAAAATTATACAGTGAGACAATTCTGAAGGTCAATAAGTGAGACCGGCAAATAACTAAGTGTCGATGAACCAGCATCTAACTGGGTTTGCCAGGCCTAAATGCGGAGAGGGAGAAGAATGAACGTGTCGCTGGAAAAAATAACATCACAGTAAGTTTCCTGAGCACAGTGACTAGATGTCTTACAGTAAATGGGAAAGAAACTAACACAGAAACAGACCTTTGCCTGAAGCTGCCATGGATGCACTGCCTTTCTGAAATTTGTGTGATTGACCTGCAAGCATGACGGTGCCATCTGAAACTCAGATTGCAAACAAGCATAAAAAGAACAAACCAATATGATTCTCTCTGTTTACTTGACCTTTCAAATTTTCCATGTAATTTTGGACAACAATTTCTTATATATTCCATGGATAAATTTGGTCTTATATTGTACTACTTTGTAGCCAGAAGCTGATTCTACGGAGTATTGCAATTTAAGGATACATATCATATATAAAAAATGTTGCCTAAAACTACATGGAAAAGGTCAAGGAAAACAACAAGGTAGTATATAGGACTAAGTGATTGCAAAGAAGGAAAAGCGTGAAGAGAAACATGATAGGATGGTTGTTTGAGAGGGTATAAAAAGTCTGATCTTTTTGCCGCATAAATAACAAATTCAATAGATGGTGGATAGTATGTATAGGTGTGTGTACCAGATAGTTCACTGATGTCCATATGCCTTTCGTAGCCTTCGACTGACGTTGACTTTGGCTGGCCGTAGTGCGTAGGATGGAGGGCAGCTTTTCTCAACAAATTATCTGCATTTCTTCTGCTGGAGGTTTTCGATTCTTCAGCCTCATCTTCCCCTTCAGAAAAGACGGATGGGCTAGACAAACCACTGACACTCACATCCCCTTTACTCTTCCGGGTAAACTTCAACAGTCTTTTCAATCCTTTTGGAGCATCTTTCTGATAGACCATGGCCGGTGGATTCTCAGCATTTCCCCACTCCATGTTCTCAGACTCACTGATTTCTTCTTGCAGCATCTGCGAAAGGGAATAACGAACACGAGGGCTTGCTAAACCTACAGCCAACGTATTGGCTGAAGCTGGAACTCCAACGGTGCTGTCATCACACTGGTTTGGCATGTCCTCATGTTCTTCTATTTCGACCCATGCAGTAGGGGATATGGTTGATTCTTCATGATGTGGAGAAAGCTGAGCAACATGCTTGAGGCTAAAATTTTCATCACAAGCAACTTCAGTAGAATTTTCTAGATCACCAGAATTTTGGTTACCATTTGTCTCAGTTTCAGAGTCCATATTAACACAAGCATTATTCTGTAACACGAAATTCCGCTCTACATTCTCACTCACTTCTGTAGGATCATCGACTTTCAGATTATTTTCTTTAACTTCCAATGTATCTACAGATTTTCTCATAGAGTTCTCAGACTGAGAACCTGTTTTCTTTTCTGCTGGGCTGATTATTGAGCTGATTCTTGTACCCTTTCGAAGGAATGGTTTTGTTTCAGGAGGAACAGGACTGCTTTTCTTGTTCACTTTGCTGGGCAAAGTAGATTTAGCTAGAAGGTCAACTGAATTGTCACCTGGTTCAGCTGCAACTTTCTTACTTGCTTTGCTGCCTTTTGTCACTCTTGGTTGCTTCTTCTCATTGCCTTCCTTCGATTTACGAGTCATTTCTGTTTGGTTCTGCTTCACACTTTTCTTCTGCTGCTCAAGTCTTCCTACCTTGCCACCTGTTGGACGCAATGATGAAGGTGGCAGCGACTTCCTACGTGTTGGTGTTGCACCGGCAGAAGATAACCCACCAGAGAATTTAGCTGGGGGTGTCTCTGCAGAAGTTTTCGGTGATGGTGCTGATGGCCATGATTTACGAGTAGCAGGGAAGGTGGATGCTTTAGATGAAACCTTTCTTGGAACAGAAGCTTTTGGTGCATCTTTTACAGGATTACTTTGTGGGGAAGGGCTCTTAAGTGATTTTGGGGGATCTTTCACAGTGCTTTGTGGCTTCTGAACCTTTTGCGGAGTAACCTTTTTCCCTGTGTTTTTCAGATTTGCCGATACCATCTCAGTCCTCTGCGAAGTAAGACTTTTATGCGTTGTTTTGACTTGGGTTTCTTTAACAGACTGTTTTCCTCCATCTACTGCTCGGAGTTTCACATCCCTCTTCTCCTTGTAATGGTCAGAAAACCCACCTCTTTTCTCGGAAGGATCTCTCGTATTAGCTTGCACCTTCCTACCTCTAACTGGCTGACATTCCATCATTTTCATTAACATTTGGTTCAACTCCGCCTCCTTTTGTCGGGTCCATTCAGCTGAAGTCCGTAACCTTTTATCAGCCTCTTTTCCCTTTTCCGGAATCATATCCTCAATTGCTTGAATATCCCGGTCATCTAACTTCATACCAACTTCACAAACCTCAACGTTTTCCCGCCCAACATCTTTATAATCAGACTCCAAGCTAACTTCCGCTGGCCCACTTGGGGTACCTGTGTCAACTTCTTTATCATGAACCACTGGAGTTTCGTCAATTCTAACAGTTTGTTCTTCACATTGAGCCGATGATTCACCTGTACCGGCACTCCATCTTCTCAACACCGCTGCTTTGTTTGCACCAAGTGACAGGTTCTTCATAGAGTTCCTTAATGAATTGTCAGTTGTTTGATCACTTTTTTTGCTTTCGAAAAGACTGATTGCATCTTGAACACTCATCCTCCTTATGTCATTACCGGGGTTCTTAGCAGGTCCAGCTCCTTCTTCATCACTACCGTCAGAAACTGAATCTCTTTGGGTTACTGACTTGGGAAAGTAACCGAGGCTCTTGATGGTCAATGCAGGAGCTCTACGTGATCCTGCTCTCCCGATTTGAACTCGTCGCATAGGAGATGCTGAGCGCCTAGGTGATGCGGATCTTATAAGGGTTCGACTTCTTTCCATCGATGTTTGATTCTCCTCACTTGAGTCAGAGGATACCTCACTTTCATTTGAGCTCTGCCGTTCAATTTGTGCAGCTTTTGCTGGCGAAACTCCATACTTCACAGGTGTTTCGAAATGTCCCAGCTTTGATATGTGCGCATTTCTATCTGGTGTAGATGAGTTGTTTTCACTTGAGGGACTCTCGATTGAAGGCTTACCATTTCCAAGAGGATGGGAAAGTTGGCTTTTTTCTCTTATTTCTATGATTTTTCCAAATAGGTCCCTGTCAGCAAAAACAAATAAAAATAAAAATAAGAAACATCATTTAAACCTGTTGAGATGACGCCATGTATTGACACTGACAATAACAGACTAAAAAAGCACAGAAAAACTGCTTTTACTGAGACTTCCCAACAGACAAGAACATAGGGAAACAAAAAGGTTTTTGCCAAATTGTTAAGCAGATGGTTACTTTGACAAGTAAAGTTCAACAAATCTCAAACTTTGTTCATATGTAACCCCAATATAAAAACAAAATTAAAAAAATGGATCTTATGGTTTTGGAGGCCAACTTACTTTAAATCCATTGCTCCAAAATTTTGACAAAAGCTAACCAAATGAGTGATTTCTTCATGAGACAATGTGCCAGTAGCGTCGTTAAAAGCCTCTACTAATTCCTTCTGCAGAGCTCCTAGTCTCAAGTCTATAGCTCGCAGAAGTTCATTCCTGACAAGAAGTTCTGTGTAAGTTTGTGAGAGGACGGGAAGGACATGCTTGCTGAAAATCTACTCCGTACTTAAGAAGAGAACATACTTGGAAGCATCTGAGGAAGAAACCCCGACTTCAGACTATGTGCCATCCATTCATTTGTTGCAACATAGAGACAGTGAATTAATAGGAAAACTTTATAAAATCTCATTTTAACAACTAAACATTTCATATCCAAGGTTAGGGGCAATGTTACTTACTTCGGGTGTCTGCAACATGTCCTTCGAGTTGCATCCATCTGCTGAAATGAGTAAATATAACTGTAACTATGTGCAAAATATTCTTGTGCTGACCGAAAACATGCATTCAAGCTATACAGTTACAAAATATTTTCAGACAGTGCATCCATCCTATCATACAAGATTCAATTATTTCCTGTGATTAAAAAGTTTAAAGCTTATGTCATGTTCCATGATGTACATGTTGAATCTGCAATATCGCAACTCATAACCGTCTCATGGTATTTTCCATGAAAGTGGAAAAACCTATGATGATACAATTTGAACTTTCATCTCATTATTCCTTCGACAAAAGGTTGCGACAGGAAGGACATCCGGCGTAAAACTTTGTCACTATGCTTTTGCATGAATTTATAGTGTCAACTAATTTTTTACAATTAATTGCTACTATAAATTTCATGCCACCGACCCTAACGTAGTTGGGATTAAGGTGCTGACGATGATGATGAAAAAGTTTAAAGCTGATGACTGTTACTCTGACCCAGGCATGTGCATAAGTGCTAGTAATATTTAACTTAACTGCATCAAAAAAAAAAACTTAAAACTGCTATTACATGATAGTAATAAGCCGTCGCTTGAAAGTTTAACTAAAAGAATTCCTTGCTCAAAACATTACCTGCTTCTTTGTCTTCAGAATGACACTTTTGGCCCTACAGAAACAACATCCCAGTTATAAACACAAACACACAATACTGCATGTTTCAGTACCGACAGATGTATAACTACCAGAATTACCTGTTTATAAAGAGAAAGGTGGAATTTTCTGGCATCATCCAACTGAGACATCTCACCAAAAATACTCTCTGTAGCATCTGCTAAATCTGATGAGCCCCCAATATGGAGGAACCTAAACATCCAAACAAAGAAAGACAAAGGAAAAAGATAAAAGATAAAGATAACATAAATTTAAGATGAACCCAAGGAAAATTTTAAAAACTAAGGCAAGTGAAGTTACCTGCTTAAAGTTGATTTGGTAAACCATTCCATGGTCTCAGATAACTGGAGCTTAAAGTTAGCATTGGATCCTTTTACAGACAAGTTGTTCAGTCCAGGTAAGTGTGGCAACAGTTTTCCCAAACTCCCAGTTGCTAGTTTTTCTAATCTATCATCTTTACAGATGAATGCTTCATACCTGGGACATCACACAACGCTTTGAGAACCATCTCTAAGAATAAAGATGAAAATGCAAAATTTTAAAGATATGTATGATCTCCTTGAACTATGATGGCCAATTTCCTGAACTTTAAACTGAATCTATCACGAAAACTTTCATCTTTCACTCTCCAAAACCTTAATCTTCAGTGTGGTAATAGAGCTAAACCTGTCCTGTGAGGGCAAAATCTGAATTGTAGCAAAATCCAAGGGCGCCTTTCCATCAATTCCTCCATCCATTTCTGAAGCAAGGAAAAATACCTATACATATACCCAAAAAAAAACAAAAAACATGTTCATTGGGAAACACACAAAACGAGGTAAATTTGAAATTTTGAAAACAACCCACCCAGAACAAGAAGACAGGAAAGCTAATGCAGTTGGATCAACATGCATAGAGTGAACCAAGAAATCCACTGACAGTAAATGGGAAAGCAAAAAAAAAAAAAAAACTTCCGAAGAAAAAATCCAAGCTTGCCCCGCAACTGATTAATTGTATTGGATCTAAGTGAAAAATAAGAGAAATTCTTGGACAAGAACAAATCTTCAGCCAAAAGAGAAGAGGATTTGAGGAGTAAATAGAAATGTACCCTGCGAAAGAGGAGGCGCGGGTGGAAGGAAGCTTTGCTCAGCTCACCGGAGAGAATAACTGAATGAGAGAGAGATTACTTAACATCGAAAGAGACAGAGATGAAGACAGAAAGATCTGGAATTTGATTCCTCGATTTGGGTATGCATTTATTTATATTTTAGAAAATGATTTTACAATATTTGAAAATTTTGATTTCTCCCTTTAACTTTTTCTACCTACTTTTTTTTTATCTACTCGTATTATATACTCCCTCCCTCCTTACTCACTTAATTCATTTATTTTGGTTGTTTCACAATATATAATTAGTTTAAATATCCGATTTTATTACAGGTTTAAAAAGTTATCGATTTTCAAAGATATTAATATATCAAATAACAATAGCTTCAACATCATAAATTTAGGAAGTATTTGTTAAATTTTTAAAATTTTAAGTTAAATTAATTATTAGAAGAGTGACATAGATCTCATATATTTTTTTTTTACGAAATATTCAGGAATACTTCATGCGTTAACAAACTTAGTGATAAATTGTGCCTTAAATTAAAGTTTGATGGTAAATTGTATCCTAGATAGTAAAATTAGTGGTGAAAATGGATCAAAAAAATTTAGTGTCGAATCTTATCTTTGGGCCAAACATAGATGAAAACTTGTGCTCTATTGCTCTTCACTCAATTAGACACCGAGTGAAGCTAATTAAAAATGCATCAAGTGTGATTATCTCCAAACTATTTTGAAATTTACACTTCTGCCCCTTCATTTGTAGAAACACATGGTTTTCCTACCCACTTATCACCAAAACCTACAATTATTTGATCCTAACTTCGTTAGTTGATCACTAGTGTGATTACCCATGTTTTGCTGCGGGGATAAAATCGACGAGGAGATTTGCATGATTATGTGTTCTATGTACATGCATTTTTTTTAATGGTTTACATGCATTTTTTTTTAATCTCAGAATAAGTATTTTATGAATTTTCATTTGTGAAAATATCACATTTTGTTTTTCATTTGTATCTAAACTAACAAAGTCTTGTTAGTGTTTGTTAACAAAAACAAAATTACTCAAATTCATTGAATCATTTTCCTTCAACTTTTCAGAATTATGGTATAAATATAAATGACTAAATTAATTTTGGTATGGAAAGATAAAATTGATGAAATAGATATATATTATTCCTCAAATGAATGTTAGATTTTCAATATTCATTTGATTTAAATTTACCTATATACTATGTCTTGGTAGTTTTTACTTAAAAAATAAAGAATCTATTTAATCAAAAAAATTCTTTAATAGTTTTCAAAAATTTAAACCTTCTTAAAATAGCACAAATATGTTACAAAAAATAATGTCAATCTCATATTAAAGCCATGCAAAAATGCACAATTAGTATAGTATATATGACAGCCAAGAAAGGGCAAACTGGCCAGGGTAGTTAGGTAATGTGAGTTGAAGTGATCAAATAGTTAGCTCGTTGTATAAGAGAAAGAATTTTGTAGATCTATAATAAAATTTCTCAACTAATAAGTGTGCGCTGGTTAGACTCCTTAAGTATCATAGTGATGGCGAAAGCTTACCAGCGTGGGGGACTGGGGGGACTGTGTGAATTTCATATACACTTCAAATATCGTTTATGTTCTGTTTCTTCACGAAAATCTCCTCTTGCGACGATGGCGATGGAGGGGACGGCGTTGATATGGCAGGTACCAAATTCTCCGGTTTCATGAAACTATTGAGTAAGTGCGCAGATCGAGTAGAGTGAAAGAACTGGAAAGGGGAGAGTGATGAAAAAGTTGAACGAGAGAGGAAAAAGTAATGAGTTAATTGTGATTAATTAGGTTTCCAAAATGGATAAATAAAAAAAATAAAAAAATAAAATTCCAAAATGGACATGGCTGATTGCAGAAATTGACGCATAGTACTTCGTGATTGAGGGGAAAAAAAACTAGGTCCTAGGTGATCCGATTTATTGATTTATTTAATTAATTTTACGTATTAATTACTGATTAAATTGATTAGTGATTTAATTGATAAGTGATCAATTTTACCGTATGTGTCTATTGATTGTAGATGAAAACAAAAATATTTATATCAGAAAACGGAAACACAACTTGGTAATTGTTGGGTTGTAAAAAAAAAAAGATTGTGTGGTATGAACCATATCTGTTACTGACGTGTCATCACCAGAAACTCACTAAAAAAGGAAGGGTCATGTATTAGTATTATATTATAGATGAGAGATCAATATAAAAGACATCTAAAGTTTAAGGATTAATTTATCAGATTTATAAATTTTACGGTATTGTTATGAGTGCCCAGGGCACTCTTTAGGGGTGAAATAATTTTTTATTTTAATACCATCTTCATTAATGCAAATATTCTATATTTTTATTGGCCATACTACGCATACTAATTCCTTAATTAATCTCTCACATTTGGAAAACTGATCACACATACCATTCCCTTATTATTTTCCCTGCTCCTTCGAAACTTGCATACCTCTCTATTTTGAAACTTCCGCGTGACTTGCATTCATCTGTAACTAGCCAAAACTTGCTTTTTACCTAAACTTTTTTTCTTTTTAAATACATTTAATAATAAATTATGAAATATTAATGACAAAAATGATAGCAACAGAATGCGAAAATAAAATTGAGGAACAACTGCAAATGTTTAAGTCATTATTTTCACCAATGATTTCGGAAACAAATTTATTGTTCAATCAAGCCATTAACTAATTAAACTAAAAAAATAAAAGATATCTAAGCAGAAAGTAACTTGTTGCTATGACTAATATTCAAAGAAAATATTGGATTTAAATCTAAAACATTAATGGAAGTTTTATTTTCCTTCCTCGATCCAGCGGATGAAGCATTCCCTTTGTTCTTGGACCAATTTGAGATATTCTCACAATTTTCCCTCTGTTTTCCCAATTCAGCTCCACCACGTAGTCGAGATTTTTTTGGACGACCTTTTGTGATTGATTTGGGAGGACAATCAACAAAATTTTCTTCAAGTATATGATTTTGTGTGCCAAAGTATAGATTTAGTAGCACCAATTCTATGTACATTTGAATTCCCCACAGTCTCTCTACTTGATGAGAAAATAAGTGCCTCTTCACATGATGAATCTTGACACCAACGCGACAATAAGCATGTTGACGGAATCACATAACAATCTTTCTGAAGGAAAATGTTCAATATATGACGACACAAGACACCCCAGAATTCAAATTGCTTGCAACTACAAGTACCAATCTTTATGTAGTTGGCTATTTGTTACACTCACCCTTGGACACTTGGTGAATTTCTAGTGTATTTTGCCGGAAATCTGATTTGTACCATTATCGGGACAAATTACCCTATATAATGAAACGTGTTTATATTTGAATTTCACATTCCAGGGTTTGATTAGGAGTTCATTTCATGGGTTCTTGACAATTTACAACAAATTACGAGTTTCGGGACTTTTTGCAAAAATTTGGCTCGGAACGACAAAACGGTCAACTTCAAAAAATTGACGGACGACAAACTATTCGGCCAAGGGTTGGGCCGGCCCTTTGGGCCCAATATTGAGCCTCAATTTCGGCCCACATGTGTTATGGTAGGCTGACCTTCCTAGAAAGGTAAAGTGCTTACCTTCCTAGGAAGGTAATGTAACTTTGGGAATGAGAAAAAGTTAAAGTACTTTAATAATTAGTAAGTAGTAAGTAGTAATTGGTAAATGGTAATAAAATCTCACCATTCACCCTTGTATAGAGCCGGCTACCTCCCTTCTACCAGCCCCATCCTCTCATTTTTCCTAAGTCTAAGTCACAAAGACAGAAAGCAAAGAAAGGAACCTATCTCCTTTGGTACCCCATCCAGCATATAGCAGCTTGTACTGCCCTTCTACCCCATTTATTCTTCGATTCGGCTCTTCTAACATTCATCAACCTTCTTCCTTTACCTCTTGGATACACCTTTGATGAAGGGAGCAAGGTCAGAAAGTGTGAGGAAGACCTCCAAAATGGCACAAAAATCCGGTGGGTCTGCACTGGTTTTCACGTTTTAAATCACCATTTTTGGTGATTTTAAGCCACAACTCCAAACTTTCAGCCACTTGGATCCAAGATACTTCTAAGGTGAATCCAGGTAAGGGATTTCCTTGTGTATTGGTGAATTTATAAGCTTGATGAAATGAGTTTAAACTCTTGTTTGTTGTGTTGAAGGAAACCGAATTTTGAAGGGATTATTGGCCAGAATTTTGACTTGATTCCTTCATAAGTTATTGAGGTAATCTCTAATACTTGATGTTTATCAATACTATGGTTGGTTTCCTCCATGATTCCAAGTATTTGTGAAGTTGTGAAGTGATTTGAAAGTGGTATGAAATCAAAGCATGTTGGAAACTTGTTTTGATGGTATATTCTTGTTCTTGGGTATATTGGGAGCATGTTTAATACTTGGTGTTAGGGTTGAATCATGTGGGAAGTATGAGTAAGTGTTGAGGCCGAAATTATGTATGAGAAATCATGTTGATGTTGTTTGATTTTTCATGAAGTTGTGGTGTTTTGGTGTTGTTCATGATGGATATAAGTTGATGGTTAAATTGGAAAATTAATTTGGAGAAGAACAACATATGGC
>JBBYHH010099615.1:0-15007 GCA_038382905.1 Daphne laureola
TTGACTTATTTTTTTAAAAGGTAACCTAAGTTTTCATTAAAAAACTAAAAAAAAATCTTGAATCTTAATAAAAAAAAATGATTAATTAAGCGGCGGTACAATGACGGATGGGGTGGTGGTGCAGCGGCGGAGGGGCGGTGGTGCAGCGGCACGCTGAGACTATAAGGTGCTACTGGTAGGGGAGGGAGATATCAAAATATAGAAATCTAAAGTTTAAGGGTTAATTTGTCAACTTTAGAAATTTTAGGATGAAAATATAAATTAACCCAAAAAATTAACGGAATCCGTTAATCAATTCAACGATAGTAGCAAAATAACCCCATTTCCTATACATTGATGGTAATTTGACCTTCCAAAAAATTTAGTGATAAACAATTACTAACTTTCAAACATTAATGGTAAAATTACCCATTTTTCCTTTTTTTTAATTGTGAATTTTGCATCATGCTACATATTGCCATGTGTTGCTGTATTTAAGTTAATTTCTGCCACATGCACTGATTGGAAGAGGGAATCATCTTGCTTCTCTTTTCGGTATCTAGCCTACCATTTTTCTGTATCTCACCAAAGTTTCCTCCATTTTCAGTAACTCCTAACTGTTTTTTAACAATTATCAACTAAATAAATTTTGTCAATTAAGAGATGAAAGAGACGAAATCCATGCGAAAAGACCACATCCCACTCTCTGTCCAAGTTCATCCCACATTTTAATTCTACAATCGATAAATCATGCTGAAGGAACTGGAAACAATAGATATAACAACCATTATACTAGTAACATTTTGGGTTTATCAATTTCTTCCATTATTCATATGTACAGCAAAGCAAGCCTTCATAGCAGATACAAGTTTACAACCGCCATTAGAGCACCACAAGAGCTCTAAATCCAAAGATGAGGTAACTCAGAATCTGGTATTCTGAAGTTCTGAATTTGGAGATTTTCTACGCCAAGCTTACTGAAATTACTGGCCCTTCTAGCTGCAAAGAACTTGCCCCAATTGTACGGTCTATACTTTGGTGGATTCTCTTCACTAATTAGCTCCTCCAGAGGCTTAACATCGTAGTAGTGAGGAGGGTTGAAGACGAAAGGAACAGAGAACCGATCCTTGTTAGAATTCACCGTCACTCTATGCTCCACACTCTCGTAAATGTCATTGCTCCATACCTGGGTATTTTTGAAATATTTGAAATGTTTGGAAAAGTTTGTGCATTTCAAAAGATTTCAGGGATTCTTTTGAGAATATCTGTGGTGTTTTACCTGGATGACATCGCCGACGTTGACGGTGTAAGAATCGGGTATGGGTCTGACCCGAACCCATTCCCCGTCGGGTTTCCTCTTCACTTGCAACCCACTGACGTCGTCTTGGGCCAGAACGATCAACGCGCCGGCATCTTTGTGACGGCCGACGCCGAGGGCGAGATCCGGCGACGGACACGGCGGGTAATGGTTGAGCCTGGCCCTGATGAAACTCGCCGTCCGGTCGTGCTTGAAAAATTTCTCGAACGTTTTCTGTTCTAATCCCAAGCTCAACGCGATCAATTCCATCAGTTTCTGGACCAACCCCTTCATCTCCTTCGCATATTCCTCGCAAATTTCACTGAAAAATATAATAAATTCCAAGAATTGTTCTGTTTTGAAATCGGGAAAAGAAAACGAAAAGGTACCGTAATTCGGGTGGGTGTTCCGGCCACTGATTGAAACACAGGGTAACTTCGCCGTCGTTAGGGTCCGGCGAGGCGGGGATCGTCGCCGGATCATCGACGGCGAAATCGTAAACTTCTTTCCAATCTCTAACATTCTTGGTGTGCTCTGACTCGTAATAACCCAGAACGTTACTCTGGGTCCTCCGGACTTTCAATTTGTCCTGTGGCGGCTGAGCGAAGAACCTTTTGGACGCATCGAAGAGCTTCTCGCGGACTTCCGCCGGCACGCCGTGGTTGATGACTTGGAAGAATCCCCAGTTTTTACAGGCGGAGCGAATTTCGGAAACCAGAGCGTCGATTGAAGTCGGGGAGTTATGGGGATGGATAAAGGGGGAGAGATCGATGAGGGGGATCTGTTTGGCTTCGTCGACAGAGGCGTGTGGCCGGTGATCTGGTTCTTGTATGAAGGCTCGACCGACTTCGCCCATTGTTTCCGGCGATCAGTTGGAAAATTCTACTTGTAATTTGTTGTTGGAAAATGCGGGATGAACTTGGACGCGATCTTGTTCCATATTATAAGTCCAGTGAGATATGTTGTCTTTTTGCATGGCTTTTGTCCTTCATACTGTCAATTCTAGTTCTCTCTTTGTAAAATGTCCTCCCAACACCCCTTATTTGATTCAAATTCAATTTTTTTATAATGAAAAAAGTTATTTAATCTACAATTTATTTTTATAAAGTTATAGAGATTTGAAAGTTAAATGATTTATATGTTTCTTATAATTTACAATTTAATTTTTTTAGATATATACTATATTCGTCCTTAAAAAGTTGATTAATTTGTTTTGCTGTTTTCAAAGTATTTAATTTATAATTTATTTTCATGAATGTTTTGACAAATAAAGTTAAATAATTTGTATGTATATCATAATTTACAACATATCATTTTCAAATATATATTTTTTTAAATTTTTTCTTCACTATTTATCTTAGAAAAATTTGAGTCAAACACTGTTACACAGAACATGAAAGTCAAATGAATCAATTTTTTGAGGATGGATGACTGTTTTTCTTAATTAAATTTTAAATCAAACACTACAACTTGAAATAATAAAAAAAAACATTTTAATAATTTCAGGATAGAGGGAGTAAATCTTAAAAGATATACTTTCTCCTTCCACGATTAATTAATCCACTTACTTACAAGGTTTTATGTATTAAAATATTTAAGAAAAAAATATAAATTAAATGTTGAATGAGGTGGAGTACATTCTCATCCCAAGCGACAATTAACACCCATTCAACAATAATATTCATCAAGAATTAAAAAAAAAAAAAAAAAAAAAAAAAAAAATCAAATTTTACACTATTAAATTTTGGGACTCAAATCTTATCCAGCGAATGCTGGCGCGTCTACGTACTAATCCGCCATTGTGAGGGAGGGGATTGTATGGGGTATGAACAAATTTTTGCTCCTATCTCAGATGGAGGGAACTCCTCCTTTCTACATATATGGGACGTGTCATTATTGGTTCATGCTACCTTTATTAATTATTCGGTTGTCACTATTTATTATGGGGTATGTCAATCCGTAACTATATAAGATATCATCAACCAATAACATCATACCACGTATACAGGAAGTAGAAATTTCCTCCATTATGGATAAGAGGAATTTTTTTTTCCTTGGGGTATTCCCAATTACATAAATCAATGAGTAAATTCCGTCCGTAGTTCCTTAAGTTATATCTTTGTCCTATCTAGATCCTATTTTAATTAGATTTTGTACTACTTTAGTCCCTTAAGTTACATTTTTGTTCTATTTAAATCCTTATGTTACTTTTTTCGTTTTTTTTTTTTTTTTGATATAAAAGAAATAGGGGTTGGAGATACCGGAGGTTCGAACTCGAGACCTCTTACAAGTGTTCATAAGAGCATTGACCACTAGACCAAGCGGTGCAACTTACGTTTTTGGTTATAATCACTATTTGAGAGGGTATTTATGTCAATGTCCATTTTTTATATCCAATTTAACCCAACTCTTTTAAAATCTACAAAATAACCCCAACTTCTTAAACATTCCACGCATTCACCCTTCTACCTCCATCTTCCGTCTTCCCAAGACCCCACTATTGTCGCCCTCTCACCGGCCGCCGTCGCCCTAACACCGGCCTCCACCATCCTCGCACCGAGCCACCGCCGTGCGACATCTTTCTCATGTACCGTCAACGGCGATCCCCTGAGCCTCAAGCCGCCTTCCTGCTTCAGTGGCTTCGTTTGGCTTCGCCAAGCCTCAACCGTCCTCATCGCGAAGAAGCTTGTTCACGAAGAGTGTCTTCTTACAGGAGCGGCCAACTCGCAAAGGCTTGGCATCGCTGTGGCATCCGTCTGATTCGCGTCTTCTTACTTCGAGCTCAACCCGTCTTCTTACTTCGAGCTCAAAGCTCGCTCCAGATCTAGCTTCGCGTCGGCGAGTCTGATTCGTCCTTGATTTGGTTTCACCAAGCCTCAGCCCGCCCCTTGCGTCGATCCCCTGCAACCCCAATTTTCCTCCGGTCGCGTCGCTCTGAGCTAGCTCAGCGAACCTGGCTTCACAAATCTGTTGTTTCATGATTAATCAGATCTGCGCTGCGACGGTTGGGTATTGTAGATTTGGGTGGCATATGTGGCTGGGATGGATGCGGGCGGCTCGACGGTGGCTCACAGGCGGCGGTGCATGGCAGTTCGGTGGTAGAATGGCCGGAAGAGGGAGTGGTAAGGATTGGGGGAGTTTGAACGTGGGAAGAAGGAAGGTGGGGTGAATTTGTAGGTTTTGAAAATAATTGGGGTTAACTTTGTAGTTTTTTCAAGACCAATTGTTAAGGAATTTTTTTGTAAATTCCTGAAAATTTAACGGTAAAAGTAACAGGAGATCTAAATAGGATAAAAATATAACTTAATAGATGAAAGTAATATAAAATTTTAAAATAAGACCCAAACATAACAAAGATGTAATAGATGAAAGTAATATAAAATTTTAAAAGACCCAAACATAACAAAGATGTAATTTAAGGGACTACATTTACTCCTAAATCAATAGTTAAAACCTCCTAGTGTTATGATCAGGGATAACAACTCGAAAAGTGGAAGAGGGCTAGCTTCAACACACAAAGTTTTGACCGGGTGATAAAGCAATCTACAACAACGTTTTACGTATCAAACGTACCAGGTTGGTATGAAAGTGGAGATCTGTGGAATGTGTTCAAAGAATATGGGCTCCTCGTGGACTAAGAGAGCTACGACTAGGAAGAGATTTGCTTTTGTCATATTTAAGGGAGTTCATGATGCCAAACAAATGGAAATGAAACTCAATGATGTTTGGATCACTTCTTATCGTTTGCTAGTGAATCTTGCTCGCTTCCAAGATTTACCTAAGCAAACCATGGTCAAGAGCATGTTGGACAAAACTGTTCCAAAGAAGTTGAAGCGTCCGCAGGCAAGTTATCGTGAGGCTAACAAATCTTATGTAGAAGTGACAAAAAGATGGGTGAAGAAGGATCAATTGCCTCCTAAAGACCAACCAGTCCAACCAATCAATGCTGTTCCAGCGCCATCAAAGGAAAAGTCAGACCTGTAAGATGCAATGAAAGAAGGTTGGGCAACCATCCAACTGGAGTCTTTCAACAGTGACAAAGAATGGCTGCAGGGATGTGTGGTAGGAGAAGTAAAAGATGTGGAAACAGTGGCTAACATCTACAGAATCTTTGATGCATAAGGCTTCTCTGACTTGCGAATCAAGTACCTTACATGCATTAGATTTCTGGTAGATTGTGGCGCACGGATCAAGGCTAAAAAACTGTTAGAACAGAAGTCAGAGTGACTCTTGAAATGGTTTGGATGAATTGGTACGTGGAATGAAATTTTTTATCAGACATGACGTTTAATTTGGATTACCAACGAAGGAATTCTAGTCGAAGTATGGAATGATTCATCCGTAAGGAAAATTGCTTCTAGTTGAGGACAAGTAATGCTAATAAAACCTGCAACTTCACAAAAGGCCCGTTTGAACAGGGGAAGAGTGTGTATTCTCACTAAAGAGTTGAAAAAATTACTGAAATTGTTAAGGTGAAAGTGGGAAAAAAGTTTGTTCATGTTAGAATTGCCGAAGACATGGGTTTTAATGTTGGTTTCGAGCAAGATGATGATTGGTAGGGTTCTTCAAGCTGGGTCTCAAACTCAGTCATATGAACAATCTCAGAATTTTCTCATGGAAGATGAACAATACTATGAGGAACATGAAACGTTGGTTCAAGACACTATTGAGGACATTGATGCTCTATTTAATCACATGATTAATGCTGAAGCTTCCAAAATACAGGAAACCAAGGAGTTGCGTACAATTACTATGAGGCTGATAAATAAGCAGTTCAACGAAGGACTTTCAAATCCAGCTGATCAAACAATTACGCCTCTTCCAATGGGTCAAGTTGATGCCTCAGTGAGCATTGACTTAAATAAAGACTCGGGCATCGAGTATTCAGTTTCGAGCCCAGTTTCAGAGGTCCCTAATTCCTTCTTGGCTCACTCCTCTACTCCAGCTCAAGTCTACACATTGAACGAACAGAACAGGGCGTCTCCAATTCAACGTGTTATTCAGAAATCTCCGAGAATGAACTTGAATCAGTCTCCAGGCAACTCCGGTGAGTCAGTTCGACCAGGAATGGATGCTTTATTGGAGTTGACTCAAATTAAAAAGAATTGAAAGTTGAAGGATTAAAGATGTGATTAATACAATTGATAATATTGAGTGAACTGGGGTTAGACACTTTTGATTTGTCCGATTTGCTTAGAGTTAGTTTAAGATTCTCTAGTTCTAATAGATTTAGGATTTGTTATTTAGTATAAATAGATGATGTGGGTGGTGCGTGAGTTGAGAGAAAAAAGAAGTCTGTGCGTGACTTTTGTGGGAGATTGAAGCCGCACAAGTGTGTGCGTGGTGAGAGAGAGGGGGGCAACCAAGTTGAGTGTGCCTTGTTTCATAGCCATTTGTGTGTGTTGCACAAATGCATGTTAGTTTGATAGATAGAGAGAATTGATGTATGTAATTCTGATTTATTATTGATAATGGAGAAAATCCGTGAAATTATCACGGTAAAAAATATTGTTGTTGTTTATCCGCGTTCCTAAAACCCAACATGCCTCCCTCTCCCACTCTCACGTGATGCTTCAATCGAAGAATAGAGAGGTTTCATCTCACTCTTCCAAGTCACAAGGAGTTCTTAAAGCCAAGCCTATTTCTCGGAGATCCAGATCGCAAGGGAGCTCAACCCTTGAAGAGATGCGCAGAAGGATGTTGGGTGAGTAAATTGGAATTGTTTTCAGTCCAGTCCCTGGTATCGAGCTTCGGTTGTCTATTTCCACCACAGAGGTGTTGTGGCACCATATGCTGCCATCTGTCTCTTAGAAGCAGATGAAAGATCTAAAATAAACAATGCAGTAAAAAGTTAAGATTTCATAGAAAAAAAAAGATTAAAATAATAGGAAGAATGATTTTTTTTAATTAATTGAGATCAATTCGTTACATCAAAACGTAAAAAAACTATATATATAGAGAGAGATTTTTTTTTTCAAAATGTAATAGTTATTTAAAAAAATTATTAGCATATTTGTAAATGTAAAAAAAAAAAAATCATAGATTAAATGTTAAAAAATAAATGTTACAATAAAAAAAAGGATAAATATAAGTATTTTATAGAAAAATGATGAATTTATTGATTGAAAGAGTTGAAGTCTCAATTAAATATGTAATAATTTTTTAGTTCAAATTTGTTATTCTTTTTTTCATATGGTTTTCCTGTTTTTCATTGTATTTTATTAACCCTAGTAATTATTCTGTTAAAAAATAAACATATGAGTATGTATATAAAAATAAGATGAGTTAATGGTATTAATAAAATACAGTGAAAGACATAAAGAGGATGTTAGTTCTAGTTTTGTTAAAAATTAGATAAAAAAATTTGATTTAAAAATTATGAAAAAAAAAGAATTAACATTACAGAATCTACTCCAACTGTCTCTAATTAATTTTACATTTTTTTATTTTACAATAAAACGTTTTGCTTGTTTTACTTTTTATTGCATTGTTTATTTTAGATCCTTCATCTGCTTCTAAGAGACAGATGGCAGTATATGGTGCCACAACACCTCTGTGGTGGAAATAGACAACCATAGAGAAGCTCGATCCCAGTCCCTGCATTTCAACAATCTCAGAGCCAGAGGTCAGTGTCCACTCCATCTCAGTGAAGTTTAGTTGGTCAGAAGGTCAGTGTTTGCTGGGGAAGGGATTTTCTACTGTTTAATTATGAAGCTGTTATCATTAAATGTAAGGGGTCTCGGAAAAGGATGGAAACATAAATGGGTCAAGGATAGAGTCAGCAAAGAAAAAATTGGTTTTGTGGCCATTCAGTTAATAAAACTATCTGAAATCAGTAATATATTAGTCAAGTCCATGTGGGATTCGGATGAGTTCGATTTTGTTTCGATGGATGCTAGAGGGAAGGCGGGAGGTTTGCTTTGGATATGGAATAGCAATTGTTTCAAACTGGACAATAACGTTTTAGGGGAAGGTTTCTTGATAATTCTTGGAGAACACCTCTTGTTGAAGAAACAAATTGCCTTGGTAAATATATGTGGCCCTCACACAAGTGAGGCTCAATATAAACTGTGGGAATCCTCGTTGCAGTCACGCCAAATTTTCAAGGTTCCTACATGTGGGTAGGAGACTTTAATACAGTTAGAAGAAATGGGGATAGAAGGGGATCTGTTTTTGATGAAAAAATAGTTAAAAGTTTCAACAAGGTGATTGCTGATGCTGAAATGAAAGATGTCAATCTTATCGACTAAAAATTCACCTAGATAAACAAAGAAGGGTCGAAGATGAATACGCTCGACAAGATTTTATGTTCAGATTGTTTTCTTATTTGCTAGTCTGATATGTTTGTTGCCTTGAAAGATAGAGTCATTTCAGATCATTTTTCTCTTCTTGTTTAACATAAGACGGTGGACTTTGGTCTTAAGCCATTCAGATTTTTTGATACATGGCTGGAACAACCACAATTTGGAGAAGTTTTGTCTCAAGCATGGCTAAAACAGGTTGAAGATAGGCCTGATTTCATGTTAAAACAAAATATCGGATTTTAAAAATCTGAAATCAAGATATGAAGATCCTCTCTTTATGGTGGTCTAAATGAAAAGTTAAGTAAGGTCACACAAGAAAGAGCAAAATGGGATTCCTTGGTGGAAAACAGGTGTCCGAAGACCCATAAATGGCCAACAAGGGGATGAATTGGTTTTAAAATAGATTCAAAACTTTTTTAGCTTTGAAACTAAAACCCTTGAAATCCTCTGATTAACACATTGATAAAACAGAGTTGAAAACACTTGCAATAGCAAGGTATCAACGCGTTGATGAACTGCACTGATAAGAAATGCAAGTAGAATGAATGACACAGAGATTTATAGAGGTTTGGTCCAACTTGACCTACATCCTCTCCTTAAGACAAACTCGAAAATTTCTCCACTATAACTGAGGCCTAACACAAAGGGCTTATACAGAGTTGCCTGACACACACGACTTCATTTGCCTGACTAACAAGACTTTCACTTGCCTGACTAACAATACTTTCACCAATGCATGACACACAAGACTTTACAAATGCATGACTAACAAAACTTTCTCAATGACTGCCTAACACATAGGACTTTATGCCAAACTGCCTGGCTAACAAGACTTTGAATGATGACAGTAAACTATGATCAGCGCGTTGATAGAACACACTATCAACATTCCTCTTTCTTAGAAAGTTTCACTTAATGAGTGATGTAGAACTGGTCTAACAACATCAACTAGTGAAGTTGATCTATGTAACTGCAGAAGAGTAAGCCTTTTACAAGAATAGATATAAAATTAGAAGGCTTCTCTGTAAGATGTCTTTCTATAATAGCAAAGTTGTTGATGATGATGATCTTCTAGATGCTCCCAACTTGGTGAATGTAGGCTCGAGAGTATTTTCTGATCTCTATAAGTGAGTAGGAGATGAAGAGAATGTGCAATATTCACATAATGTCGAGTATGGTCTGTTCTTCTTCTCTTCTTCCTTCTTATTGTTTAAATAGGCTCCAGAGTGCTTCCAAATGGGTAGGAGCGTCTTGAGATCTTCAAATAGCTGTGGCACTTGAGTTGTTTCCATTTGTTCACTTTTCGAACATTAGCTGATTGATTTTTAGCCTTTGCAGATCTTTGAAATTCTCTGTCATCTTCCATTAACGCGTTGATGAAGACTAGCTTCAGAAACTTGATGGATTTTCTTCTTCATTATTAATCAGTTTGAGAGCTTCAATCTTGTATAGCTTCTCTCATAACTTTAGCTCAGTAGTGGAGTTGATGGCTTTGTCTTTGATTGCTCCATGACTTATAAAACTTGAAGTTTGTATCTTGAGCAATTGGCCATCAACGCATTGATGCAAACTGCATCACACGCTTCCGATATTTCTTTCCTTTTGTGATCTGATTGCAACTTTGTCTTCTATTTTCATCACGATCTGATAGTTTCCATAAAGTTTGTCTTCGAGATGTATTCTTGAATTTCTTATCAATGTGGCTAAGAAACAAATCTACATTAATCATGAAATTGGATTAAAATGTACATATGCCGATATATTCAAAATTATCCAAATAACACATGATTTCTTATTCTTTTGAATATTTTGCACTAACAAATTTCAGCTTTCAAACCAAGAACTAGTAATCTTGGTGAAGACCTTGAAATTATCAAAACTTTGAAAATAGATCTTCAGGGTTTTGGAATCCTCAAAATTGTTGATTTTAGATTCGCCATTAAGATGTTTTACATGTTTCTTAATCTCAATCATGTGTGACACAAGTTTAACAACTCACATATAAGTCACAGTTTTCACATAAATCATAGCATGATGTCTCTTCATCATATCATGCCTCTTTCATCAAGAACACATCAAGAAAGGTAGAAGAAGATCCTAATCATGTTACTAAGATTAAGATATATACCTTTCTCCTGCAATTCAGAAAAGGATATTTATACTTGCTCCAAAATGTTTGCTCCACTTGAATCTTCAAGAACACCTTCAAACTCCAAGTATGAATGTGGCGGCCTTGACTTGAATTTTCAAGTGTTGATGTTGTATGAAGAGGGCTTATTTTTTACAGTCCACCCCAGCACGATGGTAATTTCTCCGAATATTTTATTCGAGGTTCGGGTGATGTAGTACCTAGACTCCATTTTGAACGTGCATAACACATTTTATGTTAAGTATGATGTCTCAGAACCTCAATGGAGGTTCATTTCCACGTAAATGCATATTTTGGAAGTGGTATGTGAATTCCGGACTATTTTGCCAAAATTTATTTTGGATGGAAAAATGGTCATTTCGGGGGAAAACGGAAGAAAATGGACATTATATGGATGTTTAAGATTGAATATTAAGTGGGAATTGATGGAAAGTAAATGAGAGAGATAGTTTGAATTGGTACGTGGCCCATTTTGCCAAAAGTGACCCCGGAGGGCAAAATGGTCAGTTTTTTAAATCATATAAAAATGGAATTATGTTGGACACATAATTTGGAGCCATTATTATGAAGAGATAATATTATTTAAGTTATAAAAATTTAATGAAGAAGAAACGGTAAGAAAACAAGGATTTTGGAATTAATGGGTGTTAAAAGCATATATATGTTAAGTAATGAAATGAAATATCATTAACACCAAAACTCCTTCTCTCTCCTTCCTCTCTTCCTGTGACAAAATTACAGCATCTGCTCCACTATTTTTCATGCTTCATCTTCAACCAATCTTCATCATTTAAGCAAGGAATCAAAAGGGTAAAGCTTGATTCATGTGAGAATCATTGTAAAAGTGAGATTGCAACAAGAAAAAGCACTCATATCTTCCTCTCTAAGGCATGGAAAAAATTGTAGGTGTCCATGGGCATGTGATTTTCATCAGTTTTCTTCAAGAATTGAGTAAGTTAAGCTTGAATTTGAAGTAATTTTAAGCTTCCTACACAAATTCTTCAAGATTGGCAAAGATTGAGGCTAGGGTTCATATGAGGTCATCAACGAAATTGGGAGAAGTTTAAATTGATGTTAAATTAGTGTTTTTATGTGGTATTAGAGCATGTTTAATACTTGGAGTGTTGATCAATTCATTGTGAATCAATGAGTTATGCTTTAGGGTCAATTTTGAGGTGGAGAGTTAAAGTGTTGAATTGAGTTAAATTGAAGGTTCAAATGTGTAATTGGATTAATTATTATCATGTTTAATGCTTGGAGTATCACCATTACATCACTCCTTTTATTTGATCAAGAGTTAAAGAATGGACAATTTGGGCAAAAATGAGATTTCGTGAAATTTGATGAAATGAGATGAAATGATGATTCTAAAGTGTTCACGGGTTTGTTCGGAACAACTGGGGGAGTTGATGCTCTGGCATGGCCTACTGCGGTGAGGCACTGAACAGTGATGGGGAGGTCATCTGTGGAGAAACACTCCATCTCGTCCTGTTGGGAACATTTGCGATGGTACAGATCGACGTGAAGATTAATTGAGGTACATCGATGTATGCCTCGTTCACTATCTTCTAGAGCAGTTTCACCCAGTCGGGTTGAATCTTGGATTCCTGGGTGGAGGGTAGAATACTCCGGTGAATAAACTAGTTTCACACATGTAGAGTCGGAGTCAAATTCTTTTCAATGAGCACATGTGTCCCATTTTTTTATTCCCATCCTGTGCTGCAAGGGATGTCGAGGTTAAGCTATTCGATGATGTCATTTCTGCCAATAGTCTTACGAGAGCCTAGGGAGTTCTATGGCCGGGGAGCGATCTGCAAGAATTTCTGAATCCATCTCGGGATGAATGGGAACTCGACACCCCTCACATTCACTGCGGTGATGTAGGAGGAGCCCTCGAGGCCCTGTCGCTTTAACTGCTGCAACCGCCATCTCAGGTTGGCGTAGAACTCACAGACGAGTTCTAGGACATATAGTCTGGTATGCATGGCTAACACCTGCCAACCCCTCTGTAGGACCACCGGTCTCAATGCTCGGTTTCCAGATCATTGAAATCAAAACCCCGTTGCCCCATGATGCTAGAGGTCGATTGGTCCATAATTTTCTTTATATCCGGGTGTTCAAACCTGTGTTTGTCTGGCATAGTCATCTTTGCATAGAGGAGTGGGGAAAGTCCAGTCATCTTTGCACGTTGTGCCTTTAGCTTAACTCTATTACTGCCAGAGGTGGTAGCCGACTACTTTCCTTCCCTTCTCGAGGGATCAGAAGCTCCTCCAGATGCTGTCTCCTTTCTCTTATTAGTGCGTGCCATCCCATAATGTAAATGTGGCATGTGAACAATAGTGCAACTGATACACAACATGTATAAAGTAATTTATGGTATAGGAGAACAACACACATGATAAGTTCCGAAGTGGGAAGTTTGATAAAAATATTATGTCATGTATAAATGATCCAATTCGACAGAAGCATCCAAAGTGCACTTTAAAAAAAAATCATGTCACCAAAATCATGTGACCAACAATGAGAACGTTCATAGAATATTTAACAATGAAAAAATGTGAATTGAAGCATTCATGAGGTTTCTCAGCATTTAAAAGTTGAAAATTTGCACACACATGAATAATTGATAAGCATGAATTTGCCAAAATATATGCACATGAAGAATAGGGATTTGAGCACGATCGATGATTAAAATTGAGCACACATTGTAACCAATGGGTATGAAAATTTAAACCCATCATTAACATGCCTAGAACTACCATTCCGTCTCAAATAATCATATAAATAACTCCACAATTGAAAATCCCCAATTCAATTCGGACCTAAGTGTGGAAATTTTGGAAAATTTATCAAATTACATTCTATATATAGAATCAGGCCAAAATTAGCATCCACATATGTTCTAACATCATAAACAACCAAAACCCAAGCATTTAAACATCACATTGGCCGAATGTTTGCAAAAATTTCGAAATCCTAACTTGTGTTCTTCGTGAAATTGAGATGGAGAGAGAATAAAGGGGGTTACCTGATGTGGGGAGATGATTGGAGATGAGAAGGGGAGAAGATTCAGGCCGGAGGTGCGATGGAGGATGGCCAAAAGTGGTGGTGCGGTGCTGTGCGTGAGGGAGAGATCTGAGAGAGAAATGAAAAATCTTTGAGAACTAACCTGGATTCGCGACCTAGGCTGTTAAAAAAAAATTACCTGGGGCTAGGCGATCGCCTGGCGTTACGTGATGCGTCACATGGCGTTCACCCGAGCAACTATCACTTTTGAAATTTTGGTTCAGGCGATCGCCTGCTCTTGTGTGTTGCCTCACCCGTGCTTCGCCTGGGCAACTGTCCCTTTTCATCTTTGGGTCAATCGATCGCCTGTTTTGTGCATCCTCTCGCCTGACTGGAGGAATTCTAAGAAATAATTCTCAAAATTCAGGCGATTGCCTGACTTGTGCATCTTCTTGCCTGGTGTTCGCCCAGCCTACTACCACTTTTCATCCCAGGGCTCAAGCGATCGCCTGCTTTGTGTGTTGGCTCGCCTGGTGTTCACCTGGCTACAGGAAATTCATGATTTAAATCGCGAATTTCAGGCGATCACCTATTTTGTGAGTTCTCTGTCTTGCCTGGCGTTCACCTGGCTGACTGTCACTTTTCATCTCAGGGCTCAGGCGATCGCCTGCTTTGTGTGTTGGCTCGCCTGGCATTCACCTACTCTCCTGGACATGACTTGGCATCTCTGCTTTCATCAGTAAATCCCCCTAGACATCAGACACAAAAATGTTTCTCAATTAAACTGCACTCCACAAGAGATATTAACCAAACATCCACTAAAGAAAATAAAGAAATTCAAAAGAAAAATGAAAATCAAAACAAAACAAATGGGATTTTTGTCCCAAGAACCGCTTGAGTTATCACCCCAAGAAAGGCGCCTTTTTCACACTAGGCGGGATAGTATGGGTCGACTAACTGAACGTGGCCAACTTGACGGTACTCATCATCATAAAATGGTTTTACTCTTTGCCCATTAACCTGAAAGTGAGTGCCATCACCTGCTTCTAAGATCACTGCTCCGTGAGTCTTAGCTTCTACTACCTTAAATGGTCCAGACCACTTTGACTTAAGCTTTCCACCAAAGAGTTTAAGGCAAGAATTGAACAATAGAACTTGTTGCCCCGGCTTGAACTCCTTCCTCGAGATGAGATCATTATGCCCCTTCTTGATTCTTTCTTTGTAGATTTTGGCATTTTCATAACACTCGAGTCTCAATTCATCCAACTCATT
>JBBYHH010099726.1:0-15004 GCA_038382905.1 Daphne laureola
CTGTATTGCCTCAACATCCATTTGAGGAGGTTCTGGGTCCATCCCTTCAATCATGGCTTAAAAAAACCCCCATGATGTTCATCAACTAGGGTTTGAGCCACTTCTATCCACCATCTTCTTCCTCTTTTGATCCTGGGTGTATATACTCCTCTCATCACCATTAGAGGTTCATATCACTAAATGCCAAGAAGAGGAACCCATGGGCATTTCCTGCATCAATATAGAACTGGCTTTGCGGTGATGAACGGGATTCTCCAAGTGATTTGAGATTCTGATGAACTTAGGAAGAACTTAGTCCATTCATCTTTATTCTCTTTCTTTGTCCAAGCACATTTCTTGAACGCCTTGATTGGAATGAAATCTTGGGAAAAACAAAGGCGAAAATCTTGTTTCGGACAAGGTAGATGACTCTTAAGCCAAATATGGAGTAGTTTTGCACATCCGATAAATCATCCTCTATTGTGCCTACAATAGTTAAGGGACCGGATAGTTTCAGCTAATGGCAGGTACTGAGCTAACATGGTCGTGTTGTATCTGTTCCAATAGTCTCACTACTCCAACATCAATGTGTGATAATGTTTTTGGGAATATAACCAAACCATAGATGGCTAGAGCGAACAACTTCCTCTTATGTTCTCTTGAAGGCATTGACTCTATGAGATGTTTCACAATGTTTCATGCCAGACTTTTTCCTTTATCTGCCTTGATGCCATGTTTGAGATTGTTCATTTTGACACCCAAAAATTGTGACAGAGATCTTAATAAAGCACTCATTTCTTCATGGTGATATAGGGGAGTAGAGTAGTCATGCGAGACGTTAAGGATGACTCAATACTCTTCGATAGTCGGTATCAGATCCATTTTGTTGAAGGAGAAACATATGTAGTATGGGTCCCAAAACTGTAGTGCAGAGTGAAAGATGATCTCATCGACATCAATTTCCAAGAGGTAGGCAATATGACCAAATTCATTATTGAACATGTCTTTTTCAGAATCTGAATACCTCTTCCATGACTCATGTAGCTCTTCCTTAATTTTTAGTTCCAGTCGTAGATGAACTTGAGATTTAAGATTAATGAGTCTTGAGTGAACAGACAATCTCCATGTATCTTTTACAGTTCCTCGAAAGTAACCATCACACTCAACTGATCTTCTAATACATGTGCGAAAGTCTCATCAATGTCAGATGGAAGTAGATCAAGAATATCCATGGTAGAAAAACGTTGTGCTAAATGCTACCGAATATGCAATGCATGTGACAAAGTAACACACACAAAAATGTCATTATTAACAAGGATAATTACACCATAATATCACAATCAAATAGGTGAGTAAACAAGGGGCACTTAAAGGATGAATCTACAACTATTACATGCATTGGTGGACTTTGAATAAAGCGGCGAGAGGTAGGTCTCTGAATCCCTTTTTGATACGGATACTCTACCGGCCCACCTAAGGCCAACACGATCTCCTAACTACAAGGAACCCTCGCGCAATAAAACTTTGAGGGAACACTAACTCGTACCAACATATCCTCGGTAGACACATTCAGGGGTGCAACAACCGCTCCCTCCATTTAATTCTCCCGGATGTCAAACATCATTCCAATGCCTATAACGGCTCTCCTCAGACATAGCCACCATAAAGGCAAAGATCTCATGGATCACGCCCTCCTTAAAGGACTCGGTACCACCCTATATATTGGGTGGTACCAACCACACAAAAGGTAGATACTACACACCACATCTCCTCTGTTCTCATCTACCTAATTTCTTTTGTTCACTTTTTCTATAGGTTGTGGTTCATCATTCTTCTGGTTCGTCGAGGGAGCTGATTGATGAAGACAATATCAATTTGGCACCGTCTACCAGAAACGAACCCACGACCACATCTCCCCTGTCTAACACCACAATATCGGCATTAATAGAACGAACACAAAAAAACACCAATAATGGAAATGCCCAAGTGGAGGATGCCAGTTCTAGTTCAAGTGACCCACCACCGCCTCAACAGCCAGCCACTGGCGATAAATTCAAATAGGTATTGATGCCGCCCCTACTTAACCACAGCGGGGTACCAGTTCTGCCAGTCGGCCCAACCATCGCGGAAAATCCAACTATGATCATCGATCCATCATAGATGCAGTTGATCCAATCGAATATCCTTTGGGATATGAAAACCCTAATGGTCCAGACCATTCGGGCAGAAATCAACAGTCTCTGAGGCATTCCACTAGTAAAAAATGAGGACATTTGCAACATTAATGGCCGGACTGAAAAATCAATCAGAATTTTCAACGTCGACGACTGATGAGTGCATATTATAGTATCTATTTTATCCTCAATTTTTCATAGAAACTCAATTAATTGTTGTTTTCTTATTCTTTTCCACAAGCATTTTGTAGGGTTCCACTTTGGGAGGCATTGGTACAAATTTGAGGAATTTGAGGCTAATTGGACAAGAAAATAAAGAATTAGAGAAGTCTTGAATTAAAGGGATGACCTAAGGACTAAAGTGGCACAAGGAAAAAGTCTTGAAGCTAAAATGAACAACTAATAAAACTTTGAGGAAAGAATGAAGGTTTATGCCAAACCTAGTCCAATTTGGACTAGGTTGGACGCAGGAGAGAAAAGGGCAGTACCCATGATACAGATTCATTCGGCCACAATTGGTACAGGAGTCGCAAGAGTCACACACATGAGGGGTTGGATGCACAGGCAGAGGAGGAGCAAGGCCATCATCATCCATGGAGTTTTTTCATCATCTCTTTTATTTTAATCATGTTTAGTAGGTAGTATTTTTTATCTTCTAGAATTTATTGTGAAACTTAAACCTAGGGTTTTGGATCTTTTTTTCATCATCTCTTTGGTTGTTTAGGTAGTTGTATGTTTCCTAGATGAAGAAAACATGATTGGTTGATGATTATGCTTCATGAGTAATATTTTCTTGAGCTTCAAGAAAGGGTAGAAGTATTAGAAGAGCTCTCTAATTCTCTACACCTACCAAGTGTTTGATGAAATGCTTGAAAGAGTATTCATTGAATTGACCATGAGAAATTATTAGGTATTCTAGAATTATTTGAAAAGGTAATTTAGAGTATTAGGAGACTATAATTGGGTGTACTTAAGGCTTCCATTAATGATGCAGATGAAGAAATTCTATTTGGTCATTAATGGTGAGGATAACTCTAGCTTAGTAAGTTAGGATTTGATTTCTATTCATCTCCTCCATCATTGCATCAATTCTCAACTAAGCATGTCATCTAGCATCATCAATCCTAAATAACCAAGAGAACTTTTAGTTATTGAAGTTTACCAGCATAAATCAGTCTCATTGCATACTAGCTTAGCTTGATCATACATTCTCATTTAGGTTTGTTACTATTTAGATTAATTGGATTACGAATTGTTCATCACTCCTCGATATCAAATTCATTCAAACAAAAACACCACAAATAGTGTGTTTAGATAGTTGTCATTAATTGTCACTACAATCTCTTGGGTTCGATCCCACTCATCCTACTGCAATTGCACACCTTACACTTGAGGGTAAGTCGGGCTTATAAATTATATTTGCCTAGTCTAACTTTTTACATTAACAGGTACCTAATACTATAAAGGAAGGGTGAAAATGGTCCAAAAATTCCAATTAATCCAGATAAGAATGCAAAACTGTCAGGAGAGAGAAAATCAGAGGTGGGTGTATGAGGTGCAACACTTGCACCTTGGTGTTCTTCCATGCTTTGGAGAGGAGGTGAATGTTTGGCGCCCTGAAAACCTGCTCGGGATGTATGAGGTGCCATCTGGTGCGCCTTAGAGGCGCTGATCCTTGTGCCTGGGTTTCTTAAGGCACCATCTTAGGGCGCCCTAGAGGCGCAACTCTATGCGCCTGGAAGGATGGGAGGCCCAAGACATGCGCCTTAGTCATGCGCCACGCCTTATTTAAGCGTGAATATGGGGGGCGCCTAACTAGCGCCTAAAAATGTCATCAACCTTTCTCCACCTTGGCTCCTCATCTTTGCAATTTGTGCAATTTGGCCCTCTCCAACTCTTCTCTTGATTGCCAACTCTCCAATTTAGTCCGAGATGGTCTTGAATGCTCCACAACTCATAATATCTCATCTTGAACCTTCTTTTATGCTCAATTGACTCCTTTTTGCACTTTCCAGATATAAGAATTGCAATTAAAGTGCATAAAAGTAATGATAATGATGAATAAATGATGCATTTACTATATTAAACATCATGAGAAAGTGTGTGTGTTTGCACACTGATCATGGTCACATCCAATGTGAATGGCAAAGTTGTTATCTTTTCCAAGGCTCAAGTCACTGAAGGATAGAAAACTCAAAGGAAGAAAAGAAGGATCAGGACCTACCAATAAAAGTCTAGAAATTCTTCTTCCCAGAAATACGTGAGCAAGAGCTGCCCCTTTTAGGCCAATACTGTTGATTTTAGATCTTCCTAGAATCTCATTTCATGCATAAAAGTTCACCAATTCTCACTTTAGTGGCGAATTACATAGCATGATTTCTTTAGATTTAATCATTCCTCTTTCTTACATAAAGTAGAGGAGAAGAACAGCATATATGAGTATCAATAAGAGGGATGAAATGCATACCTTTCCCCTAGACAAACAGCTTAAGGATTACAAATCCTTGCTCTTAGAAAACGTATGCTCCTTCTTGATGTTGTCCTAATTTCTCACTTGAATCCTTCAATTGTGTTGGAACCTTTTCTTCAATTGATGAGGGCTGACTTGAAGGTATGTTAAGGGTTGGATGTGTGGAAGAGACACACTAATGCTCCACCCAAAATGCTCCTAAGAAATGCTACTAGTTTCGGCCGAAGTAAAAGAGAGGGAGAAGGTGAAGATGAAGAAGAAATCTTCTGGTTTTTGGACATGTAGAGGTAGGCCCTTCCTCCCATCTATTTATAGATGAGGAGGAGGGAGTTAAGGGTGGTTGTAACTTCCCTCTATGCCAAAAAGTTGCACCCTTTTTGCCTAGGGAAGTTACTTCCACCTTAGTACACTAATAAGGCCTCCTACACTTGGTAACCACCTTGTTTAACAAAATGGTGCCTTCCTGGGATGCACCTCTTTACCTAAAAATGCCCCCTAAGTCCGACCATGAGCATGTTACCACCCTAGGGGTGTTCTATGAACCCTGCACTTTGACATACCTTTTTACCAAAGTACCCTTACTTTTACTAAAAATATGTCATTAGGTGTTACCACTAATGAATCAAGGTGAAATATCACAAAGATATTCCAAATGATCATTACACATATGGTTGAGCTCCATTGAGCTCATTTCATCTCACCTTGAGATGAAAGTTACTTATTCATCAAGACTAGCTCACTTAAGCTGAAGTTAGCTACTTCTACCTAACTTGAGCTGGAGTTAGTTACATGTTAACTAACTTGAGCAAGTACTAGATACTTTTAGCTAGTGTGAGCTAATGTTATCTACTCCTAGAAAACATGAGCTGGCGTTAGATGCTTCTAGATAACTTGAGCTGAAATTAGCTAGTTCTAGCTAACTTGAGCTGAAGTTAGCTACTTCTAGCTAACTTGAGCTAGAGTAGAGTTGAGTATAGCTAATTCTAGCTATAGTGAGATGGATTTAGCTACTTCTAGCTAACATAAGCTAATGCCAACCTACTCCCAGCTCTTGTGAGCTAGTATGACCTGGCATGAGCTGACTTGAGCTAAGTTTATCTACTTCTAGCTAGAGTTGAGCTACGAGGAGCTACTTCTAGCTACCCTTGAGCTGTTATGAGCTATGTTTAGCTACTTCTAGATAAACAAAGCTGAGCTGAGCTGAGGGAAACTACTTCTAGTTACCCTAAAGCTATGGTGAGCTAAGGTCATCTACTTCTAGCTGAGATGAGCCTAGGTGAGCTACATATAGCTTTATATGGGCTCAAACTTAGCTCCATGAGCTCAATTACTATCTAAAAAGGTCTTAGTGCGACCAAAATTCCAACAAACTCCCCCTCGCACTAAGAGGATTTTAAGTTCCAAACTCCCACTCAAAATAAATCCTCTCAAACACATTATAAGGCTAAAACTAAAAAGCACATTCATATAAAAGGAGTTAAGAGTGCGACCCCAAGGCATACACAACAAATCTCTTCCATTGTGGTTGTTTGATTCATAATGAAAGATTTGTTAGAATTTTTTGGCGCACCAAGAACTTCATGAGTTGGTATTCCTACTCGCTACAACTAGTATTAGTTGTGAGTTCAAGTTAGAAGAAGAAACCATTAGGGCATCTTTTATCAAAGTAAGGGTACTTTGGTAAAAGTGCACTAATGAGCTTAAAGGAGCTCAAATATGTGAAATGAAATAGTTTAGAATTATTTTGTATAATTCCAAATGTTACACCCACCCCAGACGAGCCATGAATTCCGATGTAATTTTACCAGAATTTGATGATGTAATTTTCTGGGACTTAGAATTATGTGTAATTATGATGCTGATGATTGAATTAAATATCTTGATGAGTTGTTTGGAGGCTTTTATATGAAATTCTAAGGGTTTAGAATATTTCAAGAGTCCCGGGCCATTTTACCAAAAATTGGATTCGGATGGAAAAATGGTCTACTTTAGAAAAATATTGAAAATTTATATGTTGGGCCTTTCACAAGGAGACCAACGGTTTTAGGAAGCCCAAATGGGCTTTTATCGGCACTTGTTGATAGGCTTAAGTGGATGGAAGGAATTATGGAAGAAATGGAAATTAAAAGAAATATGGAAGGAAATGGTTATGAAAGAAAAATTGGTAATACATGTGTCACTACATCAAGGGTGAGAATCAAGATAAGAATCCAATCAAATGGATGAAATCGATTTGGAAAATGATAACTTGGACATTATCCTAAGAAAACCACAAAGAAAAGAAAAGGAAAATACAAGTTAGAAAGGATAAATAAGGTAAGGTAGTAAGAAGAAGAAAGAGAAAACAAAACACTCCCTTACCTTAAATATTCGGTCGAAAGTGCAAGGGAGCTCCATGGTGATTTCTTCACTTGTTCTTCATCATCCTAGCTTGTTAGATCAAGAATCATCTAAGGATTAAGGAGGTAAGGGTAGTTTTTTAAGTTAATTGGTAAAATTCTTGGTTGGATTTTTGAAATAATCCACCTTTCTTCTTCTCTTGTGAAGCCAAAAATCAACGGCATTTCTTGACAAGTTTTCTTCAACTCATCTTTTCATCTCATCAAGGTAAGCTTATGATTAAGTTTATGAGATGATATCATGAATATGATTGAAGGAAAAATCATGTTCTTGAGTATGTTATGATTTGAGTTGAAAGCATGTTTGTATGATGATTATGGAAGGATGATGAACATGTTTAATTCTTGGTTGAGTATGAAAAGCATGTTGGTTGGGTTGTTTGTGATGAGATTGAAAATATGGGAAGAAATTGCATAATGAAATTGGTTGAATCTTTGTTGAGAAATGATGTTATGTTGATGTTTATGATGAAATAAGGTTGTTGGTTAAATTGAAAAATGAATATGGAGAAAAGTATGAAGAGGTCGAAAGTTTAAGTTGGTGTTTGGTGGATTTTATGTTGAGTTTGGTTGTTAAGGTTTTGATTAAATGGTGTTTTGGTGAAGGAAAGAAAGGTTAAACGCTAAAGTAGCAAGTTGGTTGAAGTTTGGGATAAGTTTGGAAAAAGGACCAAAAATTCGGTCTCAAAACCGAAACTAGTTTGGTATTTTGGTAATTTGGAGTTTTATGGAAAAAGTGTCATTTTATGGTTTTAATTGGTAAATTGGTTAAGGAAATAAAGGTTAAGTATGAAAAATGACACTTTTGAAAGGTTTAAGGTGGAAATGAATGAAGGCCGAAAGTTTTGACCTTGGGCCGAAAATCTGGGAAATCGGCGGTTTATTTGGTGGTTTAAATATTTAAGTTGAAAAAGTTGACAAAAATGGAATTTTTGTAACTTCATAAAAGTTTTGGGTTAAATTGCACTTTTGGAGAAAGCTCGGTTAATTTGTGCAATTTTGATTAAGGTTAAATGAAATTTCACTAAGGAAGTGAAAAGTAAGAAAAGTAAGGAATAAGGAACATTTTGGGTAAATTTGGCATTTAGTGAATTTATGGACAAAATTTGTAAGTTTCTAAAAAGGTTAGAGACTTAAAGTGTTATTATGTGGATTAAAGTAAATAAGTTACCTTTTAAGGATAAGGAATAAAGTGGTTGACTTTTATGTTTAAAAAGTCAACTTTCTATATTTATGGATAAAAGTGAACTTTTGGATAAAGTTCAAGGAATAAAGTTGTAAAAATTGGTAAAGTACCATAAGTAATGAATTTTAGTTAAAAACTAAGATTCTACATGTTTTGGATATCGGGATAAGTTCTGATAGTGCGGGATTGTTCTGCGGGATTATTGCGGGCACGCTCACGTCAGAATCTGATATTCCAAGTAAGGGGGTTTAACTTTCTTAATATGCATAATAGGTCTTGTTTATGCATATTAGGTTAGTTAATGGCCGGGTCTCGGATCAAGAGTGTGGGTCACACCTTATGACATCTCGAAACTGGTTCTACGATATGATTAGTAGTATGCAGGTTCTATGCTTTCTGGATGCACCAACATGTTATGTGTGCTTATGTTCTGTCTCTCGTCTGATCAATAATGATCAGATTGTTACTTACGACGGTCATGTTATGTGGGGAACGTACGCTCTTTCGCTGGTACCATGCGCATGTTTAGTAGTATCTATGTATATACATATGTTTCCCGATTTTGGTAACGACCACCGGGTACTATCGTAATTATTAGCTGAGCCATGAGATGGATGCTACTGCCATATCAGTCTTCGGACTCATGTTATGTATATGTTATGTTATATGCTAACCTCTTCTGTAGGTTCCGCATATTTATCTGCTAATCTTACCCAACTCTTACTGAGTACCTTTCGAGGACTCACCCCTTATATTATTCTTTCAGGAGCTTCTGGTCAGCAACCAGCGGGTTAGTCCGTCTGGTTGGTTATACTTTTGATTACCGCAGGTAATTACAGCTCCTTAATTAGAATTGGTTTAAAGTTTGGGGTAGTCTCGATAAGGTCAACAACAAGGTTAAGGAATTTTTTATAAGTTATGTTTAAATGACTAATGGTTAACTTTCTTTGGTATGTTACAGCATCAGCGGTACCTTGCGGTGATCATCGGGGTTCGTGTCGACCGACCCAGTGAGCAAGTACGTTTCTGGTTTCTGTAATTACGGTTCTGTAGGACTAGTATGCATGCATTTACATCAAATGATTTTATTATTTTGGTATATTACGGAACTACGCACCCAATGAAGTGGGTGGTAGTTCTGATATGATGTATATGAATATTTAATCATGTTATCGTGTGATATTCTGTGAAAACCACAAACATGTTTTCTGGGTGCAGGTTTAGGCATTAAGAAACTAGAACGCCTTAAACCTAATTAACACGTTAGAAATAATAAGTTTGGAAAAAGTTTTAAAATGGCCAGTTTTTGGGTTCCATAAGTCGAAGAGAAGTTCCGTTCCGTTGTCACCCACCGCCTCTCGGCATCGTTTACGACGCTTCGGCCATGCCGGCCGGAGAGGGGAGGTGACAAAAAGTGTCTTAGTGTGAGTGGGAGTTTGTTGGAATTCTCTGGCACTCCAAGAACTTCTTGAGTTTGTACTCCTAATCACTACAATTAAAAGTAGTTGTGAGTTCAAGTTAGAATAAGAAACCATTAGGGCATCTTTTATCAAAGTATGCGTATTTTGGTAAAACTGCACTAATGACCTTAAAGGAGCTCAATTATGTGAATTGAAATTGTTTGGAACTATTTTGTATAAATACAAACCTCATTGTGTATCTATTACCACATTTAGAACCTTTTATGAAAGTAAGGGTACTTTGGTAATTTTGGTACAAGGTGTATGCATCTTGCACCATTGAATAACTCCATTAAAGTATATATATGTATATGCCAATTTTTAGAGTACATAAAAGGGAAAAAATGGCCATTCATTTTAAGGGAATAAATGGTTAGTGGAATAGTAAAATGAGTAGCCATTTAAGCTTAATTATAAGCTTAAATGAAAGCTTAGTGGAAGCTTTAATGGTAAGTGTAATTACCATAATTCTAATGGCCATTTTCTTCAACTATAAATATATGAGAAGAATGGTCATTAGGGTTACTCTGATTCACATAATTCTTGTAAGTTTTCTTCTTCTTTCTCTTCTCTCAATTGGTAGCATTTCATTGTAAATTTAGGAGATTAAGTGTGGATCTTCATAGTTTTTTTTATAACACTCTTCCCCTATTGGCATATCCATCTTGTCTATCTTCTTCTTCTTCTCTATTCTTGGTAATCAAAGAAGCCCTCTTCTTCTTCTCCCATCTGCCACCATCCTAGAAGGAATCAAGGAGGCAATACATCAAGATCAAGCGAGGAAAGAGCTTATGTTTTGGAACAAGGAATAAAGTATTCCTAAAGTTGTTTTCCAAGGGTGAAAGGTACATAGAATTCGGCCCTCATTGTATTCTTCTCTTACATATTTTGTAGAAATGAGCATGATATTTAGAGGGATATCATGCCTTTTAATCATCCATGAAATCATGTCTATGTATAAATATGAACATGAAATGAGAATCTAAAAGATCTAAAATCTTCAGAAGAGACACCTTCAAGGCGTTAGTTGGACCCAAGGCACCAGTTAGGGGCGCCAAACTGGCGCCTCAAGGTGCAAGAGAAGGAGGGAGAGGCACAAGTTCTAGACAACAGAAATGGCACCTCCAAGGCACTGGCTCAGGGCCAGGCGATAGTGCAAGGTGACCCAGGGCGTGGGTTTGGCGCCTCCCACAATTGCAGCTGCACCAACGGGTTTGTACGGAGTATTTCAAGGCTTTTCATTGGTTGACCCCTTGTATTACCTATTCTACCCTTCACAACTATGTTTTAAGTAAATTTAGGTCAAGGGTAGTTTAGGTATCTAGAGTAGTATAAATAGACCTCCTAGGGTTCATTTTGTGCTCTTAAAAGTTGGATATTTGGTTGCTCTCTGTGAGATGAAACCCTAAATTTAAATTAGCTTCTTTAGCTAAGGGCTTTTAGCCCTCCAACCTCCATTTCAAAGGGGTTGAATGGCTAATCTATGAAGAAGTTTTCTAGAGGTGAATTCTAACCTTTACTCTGCTTTTATTTCTTTAGTGGTATTATTTGTTCCATGTCTATCTTTTAGCAGTAATAAAGTGTGATCATGCTTATCTTAGTAGTATCATGCTTAGGTTGCAAGTTATCTTTCTCCATGACTATTTTAGTAGATTTTGGTCTTCGAGCCTGTTTTATAGTAACATGCATGTTTTCTGATCACTTACATTGGCATACGATTTAGGAGTTCGATGAAATATTCGACAGACCTTTCATCGACGTAGCCGCAAGACCAATTGATAGCCTTACTTGGAGCTCAAGATGGCCTGAGTAAGTTTCTATTGGGGAATAGTTAGGTGATGTAATCCTCGGAGAGATCACCCATGGATCACGAGAGTGGCCAAGAGGTGAACCCTCTTATTCGAGCAGTGGACCGCAGTCCCCGAGAGGGGAGTAGGACGAGAATAGTAACTCACCTCACTAGATAATATTGGAGATTGATTGCATGCTTCCTTGCTAAATTATAATTATTTGAGTAAAGTAGTTAGGTTCTTATGTCTTGTAGGAACATGTAGTAGTTTTTAATGTGCTTATGCATCTAGGAGAGTGTATTAGAATCCGATTCTAGTGAATCAGACGATCACTAGGAGTCAGAGATGACCCCGGTCATCGATGAGTGATATTAGAGATAATCCATACTTTTAGGACACAATGTTAGACGCACATACATGTCACTTAGGATGCACAGTCGTACTACGAGAGCCCATAATTACTGACCCATAGATGATGCTACTTCTTCCCCTCCATAATTTACTATCTTTCCTTGCTTTTCTTTATTTGCATGACTCATCACTCATCCATGACTCTACCTCTCTCACTACTGTCCGAAATGCATTCATGCATGCTTGCTGCACAAGTAATTTACTATGACATCTAGACGCTTGATTCTCTTGGGTTTGATACCTCATTCTGAGCCACTATACTATGATAAGATATTGTTAGGGCTAAATGAGGTGTTTATAAATGTATTTTCTTAGTTGAGTGTTTCTTGAGCTTCATTCTGATATACACCTATCATGAGTAGCAAAACCCTGACTGACAGTTTTGTTTTCTTATTTTTGAGGAGAAAAAAAATTTCAGGAAAAAACAAACTTGAATTGTTTGAGTTATGGCCAGTTTTAGGGTAGAGATATATATGTACTACTAGCCCCAACTAGAGGTGTAAACGAGCCGAGCCCGAACATCACTGGTTCGAGCTCGAGTTCGAGTTCGAGTTCTTGAGAGTCAACTCGAGTTCAAGTTCATTCGAGTTCTAGCTTGGCTCGTCTAATGTTCGAGTTTGGTTCGATAGTTCGTGATCTCGAAAAACTTAAGTATTTCATTAATTAAAAAAATAAATAAATAAGAACTAAGTTGTAAATTATCCCAAAGCCATCATCTTCCTTGGATTCGTGATTTGTGAAGTTCGCCTCGTTTAACGTGGTTTGACTGTTCGAGCTCGAAATGACTCGTGAATGGCTCGGTTTGTTTTATAATCCTAGCTCGAATTGCCTTATGAGTTGGCTCGAGGTGAATCTTAAATGTTCGAGTTCAGCTTATTTTACTACACGAATCAAAATTTTAGCTTGAGCTCAGGTTCATGGTTCGTAAAGCTCGACTCGTTTAATATGGTTTGAGCTCGAGTTTGAACTAACTCGAGGATGACTCAGTTTGTTTTACACCCCTAACTCCAACCCAATTGCCTGAAGTGCGCTATAAATCCCTAAACTCTAGGAATCGAGCGAGTTGCCCTCTCCCAGCTGAGTCCATCACTTCATTTGAAATTCACATCAAACTCAGCCATGTGTCCAATGTGTTTGACTTAGTCACTGACCCATCAATTCACACCAGCAAATCTAACAGTTTAGTCTGATATTGCCTCCTATCCGTTTCATTTGTCCCAAATATAATGTAACAATTTAACTTGATACTAAAATTAAAATGAGAATATTTTGGTATTGATTTTTCTATTTTACTATTTTATTGGTAGATGTAATTATAAGATATAACATTTCTGGGGAACTTTACCCATTATGAACAGTATTTTTAACTTTCGATACACCTGGGTAATTTACTCTTTTTTGTACCCCAGTCAAAACAGTACCGTTTTGACTCCACATTTGATAGCTTTGTTCTATTTCTGTACAATCTGTTTTTTTACTCTTATTTTTTTGTTCTATTTTTTTTAGATCCCTCAACTATTTTGGTTTGTTCTTTTCATCTTTTAGCTTTTTTTTTTTTACATTTTTGCCCCCAAACAATGAAACAAATTCTTTTTTGTGTGTGTTTGTATAACTTTTTTTATTCTTATAGTTTAATGTGTTGTATATATAGATTCTAAACTTTGATATGTATTACAATTCAACCCGAGTTTATTCATTATGTATGTTATGACGCAATCTGAAATTCCAATCTAAATGAGTACAAAATCGACGAAATCTGAAAATTTCAATTACTTCTTATAAAAAATGGTTATGTTTAAAAGGTCAAAATATCTAATATGACATCTTTTATGATATTCTATTTTTCATCAATTACCATATTAAAAATGGGTAAAAAGGTTACATATGAGTTTTTCTGCACTCAAGAAAAAAATGATTTTTTTTTTCAATTTGACAAATTTCCATTCGTAGCTTTTATTTTAAAATTGTTTCCCCTCGCGAAGCGCGGGTTAGAAAAAATCTAGTTACATATTATCTATATATACTAACGCAAGACTTCAAAATCATTGTTCATCTACAGCACTGTTTTTTTTTAGCTGTTCTTTTTTCCACATCACTTTTTTTTATACTTTTTTTGTTTATTTGTTTTTTTACTTTTAAAGTGTGTTCATTTATACTATTTGTAGGAGAGAAAACATGAAATTTAGAAATTGATATGAAATTTGTGAGAGAACATTTCTAGAAGAAAAAAAATCACTTTCTTTTATTATTATTTTTTGCATTGGTCCCCGAAGTTTTGGAGCTAATATCCTGAGTTTTTTTATAGACTTCCAAATTACTCTACTTTCCAATTGTCATAATATTATTCGTGCGGAAGTGTAACTGTTGATGAACAGTAGTGCCCAATGAAATCGTACCCCGTGTTCACATACATTTATGGAAATCTTACTGTTGATGAACAGTAGTCACCCAATGAAATCGTGTCACGTGTTCACATCAGTTTAGCCCATTGCTCCGATTTTTCTGTTTTGTCCTTCTCTGGATTTCCTTTTACCTCTTTACTTTTTTCTTTTTTCTTTTTAACATTCATACGATTTGTTTTTAACATTCATACACATTTCTTTTAGTAAATCCATGCCCCTGTGACTATGTATTATTATCTCTATTTTCCTTAAGATTTTTTTCTTTTCAACTAAGTCGGTGTACCTTCTCTTCAACACGGTGGTATAGTTATTGAAATACTTGCATTGAATGACTAAAATGTTAAGGGCTGTTATATTTAGTGGCCTGCACCGTATGTAACAAATCCCGGGCAAGTCCTTCATGTTTTTTAAAATATACGCAGATACCCCTTATCTCCAATAGTACCCAGATTAATGTCAAAATTGGTCTAACCCTTTGTGTTGTTATCTTTAGTGACCCTAAATTCTGTTTATTTACAACTAAGTTCCCACCCCTTATCTTAAGCACAGTGGTGCTCATCCTCAAGTGCTTGAATAGAGTCACTAAAATAATTTAAAAGGTTAATTTTAAGGATTTTTTTAAAAACAATTAGAAAGCCCAACCTTAATAGACTCGCTAAAAACATTATTCCAACCGTACACCACTAATTGTTATATTGATTTTCATATTGTAAGATTTAATGCATTCAACAAA
>JBBYHH010099947.1:0-14998 GCA_038382905.1 Daphne laureola
GGCCGGTTATGGTGAGAGGGTGAGAGGATGGTGTATTAGTTTATTAGGCTAGGGAGACATGGATCCATAAATCACTCATTAGCTTAATAAAATAATACCTACTTATATAATAATAACCTAATGTTACCTACCATTATTTAAATACTCAATTACACAAAATATCTCCCAACCAACCCATTTTCCCTCTAACTCGACCAGCCCTAATTAAATAGGGTTAGTGGGCGTTTTCATCCAATTTTCCAAAATGACCATTTTGCCCGTCGAAACAGAATTTTGGGAAATATCCCGGGACTCACGTATCCTTATAAAAGTTTAAAATATCGTGGAATTGACCTCAAATTCATTCCCGGAATATGAGAATCATTAGAAAATATATTCCTGCATGTTTAAAACCGAGTTTCGGTAATTACAGATTTTGACCGTCAGGCAATCTTTCCCAGAAAATTACTATTCATCGGGGGTGACTGTAACACAACGTATGTCAAACATGAAGGTGGTTCAATAGGGATTGATATGATATTCTCAGGATGGACATCTCCAACTGATTCCTAATTTGTTAGATCCATTAGAGGTCGGCTTGTAGGAAATCCATGCAGAGTCTAAATGATGTTGCGGCCTTGTGATGACGGACAGGTGGTATCCCGATGTCCTTGGGAATTATGACTAACACACTAATCACGTGTGACCTTTGCCGCCAGCTTACGACCTCTAACAGGCGATATTAATCCAATTTCATCAGATATAGAAGTGCCCACATTGGGATAATCTTTAACATTTGCATTCACACGTCTCAAATTTTGAGACGGTCGAGGTTAACCATTACATGTATGTTGACCAGATCTACGAGATCGTAGGATTTGAGCACGTTGTGCTCCTAAATCACGTGCATTCATGCCTAAAACTATATTCCAACATTTTTCTTATAAACAAACAAATAAAGCAGAGGCAAGATAAATACATAAATAATACTCTCTCCGTCCCTTTTTAATAGTTACGTTTCTTTTTCAGTATTTAATCTATGTATTTTTTTATTCTACATTTTAATATATAAAGTTAAGTAACATATATACATAATATAAATCAATGTGTCTAGTTTTTAGAAATAATTTTTTTAATTTTTTTGAGAAACTTCTTCCTGATAAAAAATTGAGTCAAACAAAAATTTAAAAGTCAAACGTAACTATTAAATAGGGACGGAGGGAATATATATTTTTATCAATATTTCGTATGTAACTAGATTTTTTATTACGACACATTTATTTTTTTATTTTTCTATAAGTATTTTTCTTTTCAAGGAATTTTGAACAAATAATTAAATAAAAAAATAAAAAATAAAAAAAATAAATCATAACCTAAAAATAAAAATGAAAGAAGGAAAAAAAGTCTTAATAAAAAAACAAAAAGAAATATATAGCCCTAATAAATAGGAAAGAGGTAAGTTATGTCATTAACTAGTTTTCTTTCACACGTGCTCCGTGACGGGACAATTAAAAAATTAAAATGGTATATAAAAATGTAAAGAATTTTGAAAATTTCTTTTCTAATAATGAATGTAAAATAGAATATCATAAAAATAATCATATTAATAAGATATTTTTTATTTGATACACGACCCGTTTTATGAAAAATAATTGTAATTTTCAAGTTTCACCGCTTTGATTTATATAATTTTTCTACGTATATTTAGGTATCTCATATAGAATAAGTAAATTTAACATATATGTTTGTATGTTAAACGTTTCATATTTATATGCAAACATTATAAAGAGAAATGCTTCTAACATAAGTGGAAGAATTGAGAACTTGCCTTATGTTTGTGAATTTTAAAAAAATAGTACGATTAATATAAATGCGTAAACATGAAAAGACACACAAACATCGCAAGATTTTTTTTTAAACTTTTACAAAAAAAGACTATTTATTTTGTATTTAAATTCAAACATATGAGGCTAATATGCAAATATTATAAGAATAACTGGTTAAAGAAAATGTGGTTAATAAAGAAGCAAATGATTGTTCATTTTATATTTAAATAAAAATGTGTGAGGTTAATATGCACAAATAAAAAAATAAAGAGAAGAAAAGTATGAAGTTAATAGCACAAACCATTAAAACAAAGAGTTAAAAGATAAATTATTATACTCCCTCTGTCCCTGAAAAGTTAATTCATTTGATTTTCATGTTCTGTGTAGTACAGTTGGACTCAATTTTTTTTAAGGTAAATAATGAAATAAAAATTCACAAAAAAATATATTTAGGAAGTTTGTACTTCAAATTATGATATACATGCAAATGATTCAACTTTATATGTCAAAACATTGATGAAAATAAATTATAGATTAAATACTTTAAAAATAAAAAAATAAATGAATCAACTTTTCAAAAACGGAGGAAATATTAAATTAAAAAACTTAGGGGCTAATGCATAAAAACCATTAAAAATTGGGGATTGTGAGTTATTTTAAAATAACTAAAAAAAAAAAGGACAAATATGATACGGTTCATTAGACCTCTACAAATATTATATAGTATAATAGGTTGAAGTTTGATAAAGTAAGAGACAAAAAGAATTAACCGCTTAAAGGCAAAGAAAATTAGAAGGGAAAAAAAAAGTCACGCACATACATTAAAAAAACCGGATCATGAATTGAATCGTAAAACTAATAGATCGAGATTCAAACAGTTTGATCAATTGAATCAGTGGATCAGTGATTTGATCGGTATTTTTTAAAAGCTGTATTTAATAAATACTTAAATAATAGAGTTAATATGAAAAGTCATACAAACAAAATAATCCATATTTTTATAAATAATGGATAAATCTTAGAATTTATTTTAAAAATTAAAGAGTTGAAAATAAGAAGAATATATAGTAAAATAACTCATTTGAAAAAATAAATAAAGCATGATGACTATTTTATAATTTATAGAAAGTAAAACCCTAAATATTACAAGAGTCGCAAATGTAATAATAGTAAATGCAATGTCCATATTCTCTCGTTATCTCTGCATTGCAATATTACATTATCTCCTTTTCTCTTCTCTTTCCTTCCCTTCCCTTATGTACGTTTTTTTTTTCTCTTGTTTTGTTTTTCACTTCACTTCTTAATTTATTTTTGAAAATCATCTGAACTACACCCTTTTAGAGATTAGTTCCATCTTCAACGAAAGTTATGATGTGCTTCATTTTATTATTATTATTATTATTATTATTATTTCTCCATTTTTTGAAAAATCAGATTCAATTAATTACTAATCTAACCAGTTCTCATCGATTTTGACCGATTTTTAACTAATCAAGTAATTAACCAAAATCAGGATCGGATGACAAACCGGATCATGATTTAACCAGTCAAACTGATCAATCCGGTCCAATTCTTTTAACTATGCATGAAACAAATGGAAAGTTGGATATAAAGTACCTAAAAAATAAGAAAGTGGAGGAGGTCGAGGTCAAAACAAGTGCGAAAAAAAAAGGAAAAAGGTCAAAAGAAAAAAGCAACAACCGTAAAACAAAACGTCAAACTTGACGGAAGGGGGAGAGGATGCATTGCACCGGGTACAACTAAGAATTTCGCACGTTTTAATCCAGAAGACAAGTTTCCTGACAAGTTTCCTTCAGACACTTCAAAACTTCTTTGGCAGCCAACTTTTTTGCCAACTTTCTATGTGTTGCCGTTGATGTATGCTTAAAAATTGAATCATTTGCCTTAACCTCATATGTTATGCTGGAGACGCCATTGTCATCCGCAGTAACAGATTTCTTCAGCTCAAAGTCGAACTTTTTACATAACTCATTCAGTTCTCTTACCGGTTGAAGCCTCAGTGTTTCAGGAGTAACCAAAGGCTCCAACAGGGGACGCATGCTTCTAAACACCATATCTGTATTAAATTCTGAATCAACAAGTATTGCGCCTGCAAGAGACTCTATGACATCTCCAAGGACCTAAAAAGAAAAATAGGCTTTTATAAGTTTTGCTGACGAAACAATTACTTCGACAAAGATCATCGATGAAAGGTAAAAAAATCATCAATGAAACGTAAAAAGGGAGCCTAGAGGATGGACAATTAAATTAATGAGTGGTCATACCTTCGGTAAAAATATCTCTGATTCCCATCCAAAAGTAAATGCTGGACACAAACTCTCAAAATTCTTAACAGCAAGGATCATATGCTTATGAAGTTCTGTTGAAGCATGCAGAATGTGCTTGTGCAATCCAGCCTTCAGAGCAGCTTGTGCATAACAATCATTGTTCACAGAAGCTGATCTCATGTCTGTTAACAACCCTGGTGGCATCCCCGGATAACTCTTGTACAAATGCATCGTGATCAGAAAGTCCAATACAGCATCTCCAAGAAACTCCAGCCGCTGACATGAACAGATTTTTAAAATCTTAAAATCACATAGTGCTACCCCTAAGTAAAGAACATCGAGTACCTGGTAGCATCTTGGGACTTCGGGTACCATAAAAGAACCATGTGTCAGTGCCTCCACCAGCAGAGAAGAGTCTCTAAATGTGTAGTTCAAGAGGGCCTCCAGATGCTTGACAAAGACGTGCTTTTCAGCCTGTATTTGGAAATGCCTTTCATAGGGTTTATTCATGAAATCGACCCTTATACCTATCCAATCCAGAAATTGTAGTCCAGCCCACTCACCACCTGTGCTAAGGTAGGCACCAATTAGGGCCTCAACTACATCAGCTACCCTCTTACTTTTTATCTTTCTTCTTCCCCTAATATAGATTTTCTGATCATCAAAGAGTGTTATTTCTTCTATTGAATTAGATCTACAGACATCTCCTGGAATGAGGCATTTTGTTGGTTCAAAATACTCATCACGGATAAATCCCTACAGTAATTATGAGAATAAAACAATCATTTACTAATTCTAAGTAAACAGCAGTATATGAATGCAGATATCTGAGAAAATGCCATTGAACTTAAAAGACCAAAGGGGTTTTTACTGGAAGGTTGTTGCGACATCCAAGCTTGCATAGAGCAGCATTTGACACAATTTTGTCCTTCCTAGCACTGAGAAGCCCTTCATGATCATTCTGGAAAGTCGTGAACAGCTGCCGACTGACACAATACTTCAGAAAAGAGCCACCCATAGTCGCGAGCGACTCCAAATGAAACTTCTCTTGGCATTTCTTTGAAGTGATTGCTTCAAGAACCTGTCGCAAAGATTAGAAACCTAAACATACAATTGACAGAAACTTCAAACATTTTTTGTATTAAAAAGCTTATCTTCTTCAAAGGGAAACTTACAATTACCCACAGGGTTATGCGAAACCTACCAAATTCCCTTTTCATTTCTGGAAGCATACAGAAACCGCCCTGACGTATCACATAAACTACAATTTCTAATTCAATGCTCTAATTGAACCTTAAAACTTTTAACCCTAAATTTAAGGCCCTTCACGATTTTACCCCTCCGGCCCTAAATTATAACACCCACCTCACCGCACCACTGCCCCACCCACCCTCCCCAAATTGTGTGCGTGGACCAAACCTGAGTATCGCAAGAAATTGCATGTGGTGGCCCGCAGATAAGCGCAATTCCTTGCAATGCCCAGATCTGGGTCATGCGCACGGTCGAGGTGCACGGGTAGTGCCAAGGGGGTGAAGCGGTGGCACTAGTGGTGTGGTGGTGTGGTAGGGGTTAAAATGTGGAAAGATATAAATGTTGAGGTAAATTTGTATAGTTTTTAGAATATGTAAGGTGTGAAGCTAATTTAACCAACGACCAACGGACAGTCTTAACGATCAAAGGGGGTAATTGTAGGTTTCACAATACTTCAGGTTGTTTATGCAGGTTTCTAGAAATAGAGGGGGTAGTTGTAGGTTTCACATAACCTCTAGGGGGTAAATGTAAGTTTCCCTTCAATTGGATAAACTAAAATCATAAGCAACTCTTTCCTCTTTACAATAGATGTAAGTTTCTCTTCAATTGGATAAACTAAAATCATAAGCAACTCTTTCCTCTTTACAATAGATACAATGCACATTTTTTATATTGTATAAGCTGTTCCCTTATGTTCTGAAAGTACTGCTGGGCAACTCTGTTGCAATTCAGAGACATTGTGCTCTATCCTGGACAACATGCAGATTCAGGCAATTAAACCAAAACACAAATCTAAAGATTTAAGATTCTTAACGTAAAAAGAGACGTGCAACTCTTCTTTTAACACCTCACCTCCCAAGCAAGAGTTAACGGTTTTCCACTAATGGTATTTGCTATACCTTAATAGTTGGAATTACTTCTTGTTGATGCCAATGGCTTAGGTGCATTCTCTTCAAGTTGACAGCTAGGAGCAATGACTCAAACCGATGCATGATTGATGGAACAAATGAGAAGGAATAAAGAGTATTTATTGACAACGGTGCAATGATTATCCGACAAAGCTCAGGTGGCAATTCAACATAAGGGTTACTAGGTTCTGCACATTAAATACAAAATGCACATTAGGCAATGCATCAAAAGAAACTTCAACGGCAAACTGCATGCACACACATATACATGTATCAAAATTTCCTTCAAAAGAGTTGATCTGTTAACTATTTATTCAAACCTTTATTAAAATATGGTGAAGAAACTTCATTCATATGGATTTTCAGAGTTGATATTACGCAAAACAAGTCAACTAATACTCTCATCCCTGTCTTCCTCCTGTAATCTCGGCCCCTCTTATTCTCTTCATATTTTCAAAACCCTTAACTGAATAAAGTATATTCTAAAAAATAATTCTAATCTTTTCCTTTTGCAATGACTCGAGCATAAATCCATACGAAGTCCCCATGGTGATTCCAATGAAGGGATCATTGAAGTCCAAGTAAGAAGAAAGCAAGTTCAAATTATTATCGGAAAGAAAATATAGAGAAACACCCTAAGAGCTCAATAGGAACAAAACAAATAAAAGCTAAGGCCTAAGATAAAAAAAAGTATCTTCTTGATTTTAGTTTTGATACTAACAAATCAGAGCACATTCTTACAATTTTCAACAAGACTGCGGAAAGAAATGCATACCTTTCTCCTTCTGTCTTGTGCTGCTGCAAAGGTAATTCCGCATATTGAACATCCGTCTTCCTTTAAGCAATGATGTACAGCTGAAATGTAACTGAATCGAATGCCTGTAAAACACACAAAACATGTTATCCAATTCGGTCTAGTTAACTGTATAACCAACATACTGTGTTGTGACTGAAACATCAAAATGGCCCACTTACCGACGTTTATAGTAATCCTCATAGGTCATGGTACTGCCATCCCTCAATTTTAAAAGAGAATTTCCATTCAAATCATTAATAATGTCAGTGATACAGTAACCAAACCCATTATGAGGTGTATATACAAGAGAATTCAGAATCATGCAAGTACATATAGGACCACCAATGGTCTGTATGATTCCTGCATTACAATCAAGAGGATGTTTGCAAACATCTTCTCCAGACAAACGCATATAATCAACTGGTCTCCAGTCGATCATATGCTTTCCATGCCTAACAACTGAAGGCAGAACAAAATAATCAATATAAAACTCGTTCCCCTCCCCAACTCTTCCTATAACCTCATTAGGTTTGTCCACCTTACGAGCTAGGAACATTGTGAAAAGTGCCACCTGAAACTTCCGGCATAAAACAACCTATGAAACAAAAACGCAAATGTGACAACAAATTAGCAAGCCCCTATGGGAGTACAGTTTAAAAGAAAACTTCTGTAATAATACCAGTTCTTCAGGCAGGGGCATAGTTCCAATATACTTGGAGCCAACAAAAATTGAACCCCTGCCTACATCCAGTTCAAAGTTTATGATTCCTTGCTGGGTTCGACTTCTTACAAGAAGCACCAGATTATCCACGCAAACATCATAATCAAAGTTCTGCTTCATCTCAAGCAAATAGCAATGATACTGCATCATGGACACTTGTGTATGACTGCTCCCCAATTCACGTGGTAAATATACAGGGTGATTGTCATCATAAGGTTCCTTCCCTAACCAACAATTATAAAAGATTTATAAATATTAAATAATAGAAAAATAAAAGTCAAAGCACCTAAAAGAAAAGATAGAAGCAGGTATCTTTACAAGCTTAGCTACTATTTAGCAACAATACACATCAAGCCTACAACAGTAAAGGATCCAATTAATTACCAAGCTCTTCAACAACAGCTTCCTCCAAAACAATGTTTGGAACAAGATTATCAGTTAAAGCTCCAACTTGATGCAATTGCTTGCAGGCCTCAAGACAAGCTTTTCTTTTTAACCTTTTTATCTCTCCGTGCACGGTAACAGATTTTATTGGACAGCTCTTGGGAAGATACAGATGGCATATTCCTCTTACATTGTCCATTTCGCACCTTAGGGTGGGCTTAAAGTAGCTGACACAAAATATATAAATAATAAAAGAATGGACAAAAGAGCAATTAAAATCAACAACCATCTAAAATTTTTGAACATGTTAAACAGCTGAAAATGTAAGCATATTTACTTAGGCATATGCAAATACAACTAACCAGTCTGATGGTAAACGTGAGCAGTACAAATAGAGTAAGGAAACGCTTGAGCTTAAGGTCACAATTGCCCCAGTACTATCAACATGATAGAACTCTTCATCAAATAAATCACAGCTCACAAAAGAGCAAGGATCCAAGGCATGACTAATCGACTCTTGCCGCATAATATCCCCACTAATAAGATACTCCTGGAGTCGTTTTTGTGTTGCAATATCTCCACTGCAGCATGAGGAAAAATGAAAACAATAGCCTCAAATCATAAAATATCTGAGAAAGAAAAACAAAACCATACCTTTTTATCATTAAGAGATAATCTGAATTGTGCATTCTAGCACGTCCTCGAGACTGTATGGAACTACAGACTGTGGTAGCAGGATCAAATCTGATAACCAAGTTGCAACTTTGAACATCCAAACCTTCTTCAAGAATAGATGTAGAAACAAGAATGTTTACCTGCCAGAAAAAATTTAGTAAAGCTTCTGATAGGTTGTTATTTTGTTTCTGACAGGTTTTGCTATTTTCTGACTTCCAAGTCCCTGATTTTGGTCAGTGCAATTTATATATTAAAGAAGAGGAAGATTCTGGACTAATCAAACACAATATACAATCTTCCCAAATATAAACGATAGTAACTGATAAAATCGGACAGAAAAAGTAGTATTAGTTGAGACAAATACATCTCAACTAATTCGGTAATGTGTGGCTTCTAAATATGAATGATGAAAGAAGCAAAGTGGTGATTCATAGTTTTCTTTACTGCAAAATATTTTTATAAATTGATCCATACACAAATTTTAGTTTAACCAGCAAACTTAGTAATTTCACTAGCACAAATTTTAGTTTTTACCTTCGCACTATCCTCTGTTAGCAGAGTCTCTAATCTCTTGAATCTTTGAGCGTATCATTCCCTAAACGTTCATAGGAAGAATTTCCCAACTGATACAATATACATGCAAACTGGAAAGTATTCCTTTTGCTGAGTTTCCACTTTCAAACAATATAAAAACATAATTCTTTCTGATTTTGAAAGAATAGAAATAGGACATTGATAGCCAACATAGCTGACCTATCCGCTCAGGTCATAGACCGATGGAGTTGTTACCAAAGCTCAATGAAGTACATGCGCCTCAAGGACCTCTAACCACTGGACAGTACGCGTTTGGCCGAACTACACCGGAGGCCCAGCAACACATGGAGTGAGGCCCGATGTATGAGTCTTCTCCGAATTCAAACCCTATTTCCCACCTAAGGCAGACCTATCTAGGGGCGGACCTAGAAATAAATCTTTGTGGGGCAAATTTGAAGCTATATAAAAATATTGCATGGAATGTACATAGATTTAAAATACATGTAGTGGTGGGGTCAAATGGTTAAAATGTTGTATGAGGTCTCGAGTGCTTTAAGGTATAGTTTAGGGACACACATGTAATAAGATTTTAGTTATAATTTGGTGGAGGAAAATTACACAGATGGGGCTCAAGCTTATGAAAAGTATACATATATGCCCTATACTTGCTAAAAATTCAGTGGAGCAAATCCCCCATTGCCCCCACTGTAGGTCCACCGTTGGACCTATCCATCTATAATTACCCCTTCATATCTGCACCACATACTCTAAATTTTTACTCCCAAAATCCTCAATCACCTTAACTCCCCACTACCATGGCAGACACGAGTGATTACTCTACAACGATCTTCACTCCTACTCTGACTCCATCGATGACTACTCCACAACACCAGAGAACGTGGAAACTCTTTACAATCCAATGACCTTGGAGGTCACCAAATGGTGTCGTCTTCGGTTATCGTACAGCATGACCGCCAAATTCAAATTAACGTTGTTGAGACTCGTGCAAGGTGGCAAAGGCGACAGGAGGAGGAGGAGGAGGCAGAGAGGCGGCCTCCACATAAGGGAAACCCAATCGCAGAATCGATGGCCAACTGGCCAACAATCTCAACGAATCGGAAGTACGTAGATTTGCCGCCGGGATTCATGGCCAATTCGATGGAACATCCAGCATGTGATTGTAGCGGAAGTCGCACAATGCTGGGAGAAGCTCCCAAGTTCGACAACCGGCTGTCGCATTTGCCAAGGGACGAGCGACCACGCAATCTCACTTCCCCAATGTCTGATAACCAACTTCAACAGGAAGACTGTTTGGAAGAGCGACATAACGTGCCTCGAGCCTTCGACCCGATAATAGCAGCACTGCTAAAACGGGTCAAGCTGATTAAGCACGCATCGAGCCAGTGTTTGGCATACACTAGCTTAAGCACGTACAGGCCATTCTCAAGGCGAATCAATGAGACAGATCCCCTGTAGGTTTTGCATGCCAATGGTCAACACAAACAGAGGATAGGGAAATCTACACAACCACATCAACTAATTCTGGAAGAACCTCTCAACAAATACTAGAACCATCTCCACGAAGGAGGAACGGTATTATGCCAGTCACTAGCTGGCCATGCCAGGGTCAATTCAAACCATTGGCACAAAGTTGCGTCGTCTGCACCTCTCAAGATGAGGTTCTTCCAGTATTTGTTGATATGGTAGTGCTGATCTCCTTAGTCGTTGTATGTGTTTACCATTGGCATGTGGAACATACGGGGGATCTGTGCCTCCCTGATTTTCTTCAAAAATGTTGTCTTCCGTGCGTAAGGCTGAGATTTTTCCAAACACCAACTCTTTGATGCGCGCTCTATCCACTCGACCATTCTAGCAGCATACTGCTACTACTAGATCGGAGGCATGAAAGGCATTCTATCGTTCTTCCAAATGATCTTCCAGTTAGAGTTGGTTGTCATAGATGGGGAAGAGACTGAGCGGCACGTGGGACTGCCGGCTAGTCGACTGGCAACCTAAGAGCTGCGAGCCTGCAATGGCATTGTGATTTTCCCAAAGTTGTCCCAATTCGCTGGGATCACCTGCTAGATCTGCTCCATCAAACTGGCATGAATCCCGACGGCAGAACTACGGTTTGCCGATCAGTGCTAAGATTCGGCCGGTTAAGCGTCAATTCCGCGCATTGCTCCTAGGTGAAGGCTGCCTCTCTGCCTTCTCATCTTGTCGCCTTTGCAGCCTTGCGCGAGTCTCGGGCAATGTTGATTTGGCGATCGTGTTGTCCGATAACCAAAGACGGCGCCATTTGGTGACCTCCAAGGTCATCCTGATTGTAAAGAGCCTCCAAGTTCTCGGACACGGTGGAGTAGTCCTCGCTGGAATCAAAATAGAGTGGAGATTGTTGTAACTGTAATCATCGATATCTCCGAAGTAATCACTATTTTCCGCCATGGTGATGGGGAGTTAAGGTGAGTGAGGATTTTGGGAGTAAAAATATTGTGTTTGTGATGAACCTATAAGGGGGTATCTTTACAATTGATCGGTCTACCTTGGGCATGAAATCGGGTTTGAATTAGGACAAGATGCTCCAAAGAAATCAAATGGGTTCCCTAGAAATGTGGGATCATACATCTTGAATGTCTCTGAGGTTCCCACCGCTTCTCCATTTACCTCGACTCATTCATCAGGCCTCACTCCATGTGTCGTTGGGCTTCCAACGTATTTCGGCCTGACACGTACTCTCTATGGGTTGGAGGTCCTCGAGGCGCGCTACTTTGCTGAGCTTTGGGTATGCACTCCATCAGTCTATGACCTGAGCGGATACATAGATCCATTACGTACTTCAACCACCAAATATAAACAAAATCTTTAGAAACAGAAAACGGGGAACATGCAACCTGAATAAAAAAAATCCATAAATCAGGAAATTATCATTCATGAAAAAGCTTATATTGCATACACAATTATCGGGCAATTTAACATTTCTAATCCAAAAATAACAAAGGTTTACCACAGATTGGCCTTCTTAGATTCACCATCAGTTTCAAATAACTCGTAATGCAAGGCTAAAAGATATAACAGGAAACAAAAAAACTCAACACGTTTAACGATAAGCAGAAGTTGCATAATCTGGAGTCTATACGCTAAACACATCACTTGAAGGATAAACTAACCATCAAAAACAAAGAAAGAAATAAAGAGAGAATGAAAGAAACATAGTCTCAGTTAACCGATATTTAACTTGTTCTTTATGCATAAATTAAAACACAGCAGCAGCAAATTTCTTAAATGTAAACCTAAACATGCACTTGTGGTTACCAAAAATATGATTTCCCTACACTAAATTAACATACCTTTCCTTTACGAAATTCTTCAACAATCTCATTCTGCTGACTCCTTGTTTGGCACTGCGAAACACAACTATTTCCCGCAATGTACATAGTTTTCCAGCTATTGCATCTTGAGAAAAACTTGCTTATGAGAGATTCAATCACAATGGCTGCAATAACCCTTTCCACAAAAATTATACACTGTATGTCATCCAAGGTCCTGTTTTCAAGTTTCACTAACAATTAGAAAAACAAATAATAGAGACAAGCAAAACGAAACTCTATCATGTTGCAAAAGGAAGTCCTTGCATATGTCACTAATGATAAAACAAACAATCAAATAGAAAACCGTATTTTTTTTACTTATCCATTTAATATGGAGTAACAAAAATCTGATTCACATGCAATTCTAAATGTTAACAAAACAAACACCTAGCTACAACTCATCTCCTGTCACCAGAAAAATCAATGACAAAAGAGAGTTCTGATGTTTCTGACCGATTTAGTTAGCTAAGATTAAACTGGAAATGAGCACAAAAAGATTCGGCTTTATTAGCAACCCAATGAGAAATGTCAAAGCTACTGCAATGGCAATACCTGTACTCAAGGAGAGAATCTAGGAGACAGACAATTTTGGTTGAAAGTAGCCCACCAGCAACATCAGCACAAGTTTTCTGCGCAATTATCCAGTCTGCACTTAAGTCACAACATCAATAAGAACACGTATCAGAAATTTATGGAAAATTAAAAAAATTAAAAAAAACAATGGCCAGGAATGACCATTACCTAAAAAATACAACATACCAGCGGGTATAAAACATGAGAACTCTTGAAATGCATCCAGACTGAAACTTTTGACAATCTTTTCACCAGATACATGAAGTTTTCCCCATATAAGATCATCACTCTTGTAACTTGCAAAATATTCCGCAGCCTACCACAGATTTCCATTAAAAACACTGCTACAATAACATCAATGATACATCAAATCTGAATTAAGGAAATGATAAAAATGCACCTTAGATGCAAACCAGATACCCAGTTCATCTAGGCAATATATCAAACTTGAATGGATCTTTGATATCTTCCTCATGGCAGAAAGTATGGCTGAGTGACTAAGATCAGAACTTCCCAACGAAAGTTCATGCTGCAATACAAAGAACCATCATCAACTTCCCAAGAAACACTAGCATATCTACTACCCTTAACTGATTTATAGAGAATATAATGAAGTCGCACAATTTTAACCGGAAGCAACAGACTTGGCAACAACCAACCCAAATGCAGCGAGAGAAGAAAAGCTTACTCTCAATGGTTTCACTAAATCTATAACTGAAGCCTCAATTCAAGCTTTGACTAGAAAGGACATATAAGGCACCCATCCCTTAATTTATCTACCAAAGGTACACCAGTTGTCAACAAGTTTCTTATTAGTGCTACTCCTATGTTGCCTATGGTAGTGACAGCTAGAAGTACATTCTAAATAGAAGCAGATCTAGTTTTTTCCATTGTATTCCTTGCCATTATCAAGGTACAAGAAACCAAATAAGGAAAGAAAAAAACAGCTAGGAGAACCATCCTAATTGCTGCCTGGGAGCTTGGTGCTCCAGACTTGGCGCCTCCCAAGTGCCTCCCTAGCGCCTCCCTTAGCGCTTGGGGCCCTTGGAGAGGTGCCAACTCGCCCAACTACAGACTTGGAGCCTCACTAGCACCTCCAGTGGCGCCTGGAGCCCTCAAGACACAACAGTTCCACACTTGGCACCTCCCAGGCGTCTCACTACCGCCTCCAGTGGCATCTGGAGCCCTCAAGACACAGCTTCAGACTCCTAGTATTTACTTCATTTCATGTGTCAAATTTACAGTATAAAGGCAGGACTTTATAAAAATAGTCCTTCCACAACCCCTCCCCACTATACATAAAAAAACTTCTTCTATATTCAAGCCATTCCTTCTCTGGACCAAGTAGGAGGCATATTCAGTAACCACAACAGAGGACCTCTCCTGTCTGCGAAACCTTCTCCAATTCCTTTCCTCCCATAAGCCATACACTACTGCAGCAGCAAGACTTCTGCGCAACCCTGCCTTCAAACTTTTTCCTTTGACAACCTGAGCCATCCACCTCCAAAAGGACTCCCAGGCCACTGGAGGATGATACAGCTTCACTCTCCCCAGACTGTCCTTTAGGACTCTCTCTGCAAAAGGACACTTGAAGAATAAATGATCCATGTCCTCATTATGGAGACCACACAACACACACAACTCATCAACATCCAGCTTCCAACGAGCAACCCTGTCACAAGTGCTCAAAATATT
>JBBYHH010100057.1:1152-14998 GCA_038382905.1 Daphne laureola
ATTCCCATGGTGTTATGGATTGCCTTATTGAACACCTTTAATGTAGGCCAAGATGCAAGCAACTCATGCCCATGACTTGAGGTTAGAACTATTGCTCTTGAACATCCTCAACTCCCTCTTTAACAAGCTTATCCACTTTTGAATCTTGCTCATGTTGCTCTAAAGTAACCAGAACTTCTTCCATACGAGTCATAACGCCATTTTGGTTGAGGTACTCCTTATAGAGTAGGTGCATTTTGTGCACCTAGTGTTCTTCTGACACTTGGTTGATCTTTGTCAATGATTGGACACAATGAGTCTAAATCACCACATTTACCATCTTTTGGGGACTTGTTCTCCACAAAATTGGTATTAATTTCATTAAAGGCTTTCATTTTCTTGTGACTTACTTTAAATAACACATAACCCTATCATATTGTTCAATAAATTTGAAGATAGACATATCCTTCCTCTTGAACCCATCTTTCTCAAAAGATGTTTCATTTTGTGAACATTACCCTAGAAACCCTCAAAGGGTGCAGATCACTTAGGTTAGGAGCCTTCTTCCTCCATAAGTCATATAAAGAAGAGTTTACAACTTGTGGGCTTTCTATTTAGGATATGAACTACACTTGGTAGTGCATCACTACAAAAGTGATAACCAAGATGGCCTTTCACCATCAAGGCATCCACCATGTTCATTAGAGTTCTATTCTTCCTTTCAGACACACATGTCTAAGGAAGGGTGAACTCCCTCTCAATGCCCTGCAAGTCACAATATGCTAAAACAATTGACTTATACTTTTCACCTCAATTAGTCCCCAATGACTTGATTTTCTTACCCACTTAGTTATCAACCAAGTTCACATACTTCCCAAGTATGCTAAGGCCTATACGTTGTTTGTAAAGTAAGAATGGATGGGTGAATCAAGTATAGTCACTCATTTTCTTTGATGAGATACATGAATCCAGTTCTGGATTCTATGCTCATTGGTCCACATAGGTCCGAGTGCACCAAACTTAGTGCCTTACTACTCCTAGTTACTTTCCCCAAAAGGGTTCCCTACTGGCATGTGCAATCTAGGCATGCTTGACAACTTGGAAGGATCACCAAGGTGAATGAACCCAACAAGACACTTTTGGCTTAGCTTATTCATAACCTTCTGGTCAAGTACTTAACAAGCCACTTCTGGCAAGTTCATTCATTCCATCTTGACCAATGTGACCTAACATTTTATGCCAATCCAATTGTGACCTTGGTCACAGTTTAACTAGGAGTTGCAACAGAATGTCTATAGGGTCATAACCCTTTTGTAAATCTAAACAAGAAAAACTTAGTAATTACCTTTAATGATAGACATATTATCATTAAAGAATTTGCAGCAAAAATTGTACTTCAACTATCAACTTGATCAAAAAAAGTTTCCTCTTATGTTTAGTACATACGTCAGACCCAAACATCTATTATTTATAAGAACCTTTCATGTTCTTATACCTTCTGCTACCCTTTTTTTCTTTGTTTCCATCGAAACATGCTTTACTCTCTTTCTATATTTATAGACCAAGAACCAAAACTTATCTATCAAACCAGGTATGTTCTTTACATGTCACTACATGCATAAGTGGAGTAAAAGGATTGTATGTACCTTTAGGTGGACCTTTGCAACCTCTTGAAAAGTGTCCAATTTCCTTTGGTTGAAGTACACCATCTTGAACTTCTTCATGACGGAATGTCATCCCTTGCCCTTTCGAATGGCCAGCTTGGCCTTCATGTTACCCTTTCCATATTATATTCATCCATCCCTTTTTGGATAGAGAAAATAGTAACATATGCCCCATAGTGGTCATTTAAAGGGTCATTACCTCCATCTCATGGAGGACATTGTCAACGAATGATATAGCTTGATGATTAGGGCACAAATTGATCTTCATCAATTGTCTTTCATCAATGGACAAGAAGCATCTTATTTCTTGCACAAGTTGTTCATCATTGAGCTCATGCTTTACCAATTTCAACTTTGTGGATCATGTATGACAACTCATGCATTTAGTGGGACTCATTAGAGTAATTAGCTCATTTCTCATAATTCTCAAACTTGGAGAATTATGGAGCACTGTTTCTCAATAGAAACATCTTCATACTTAGCTTAAAATTATAGAGAACTCTACCATATTTTATCCACCATAGTGGAAAGGATAGGGCAATTCTACACTTAGAATTTATAAGGTATACCACATAAATAGTCTTTATCCCCACTTCATGTTTGCACATAGCTACAATGATGTGCATCAAAAATGATTTCTTGTTCAATTAGAATGAACTTGACCTTTTGTTGCCATATTAGATAGTACACATTATCCAATCATACATCACAATTCAAATAAACTATGAAATACTATCTAGCTATCCACTAATGATGCAATTCACATGTTCAAGCTCAATTCTCACAACAATACTTAATGAAGCAATAAGTGTATGAAACAACTTTCATAGGCTCATACATGGTAAAATATATGCATATAGCATTCGATAAAAAATGCATAAGTATGCTTCCATTAATTCAGATGCACATTCTTCACAAGCCTTCATAGAGTTCATGCATACATAATTTCCTATGAAACATAGATTCATTCATGAATTACATACATTCGAGTTCAATCACAATGTAACACATACATCATGTTTACTTAAGAAACACATTGCTAATGATCACATGTAACTTATACATGATCTTTAACAAGCATCCAATGCAACATATGCATTCATGTATTTTATCCAACATATGCATTCAATGCAACCTATGCATTTTGCCAACATCCTTACATAGAACATATGTATATTTTCATTACAAACCTCAAGACTTTAATGAAGGGCATGTTCCCATGAAAGATAAACGGGGCCTAGAAGGTCCCACTTAAATTAAAACTCACCTCCTAGACAGAACATCCAACATGTAGCTTGAAGGAATAATATATGATTCATGTTAACTCATTTATCAAACCATATACATGAGCCTTAGAAATCACAAGAGGAGCACTCCTAGAAAAGATGGAGGGGTCACACTGGCCCCGCTTAAAACTCACTTCCTAGACAGAGTGCATACATGTAACACTAAGGTATGATATGATATAAAACTTGTCACACATTGATGTATGCTCATATGTATGCGCCATACATATATACATATTCATATCATGCTTGTAACACATACAAGATCATATTAGAACCACAACTCTGATACCATTTGAAGATTTTATGATCATCATTAACGAGCTTTCATGTAAATATATCATATATGCATCATAAGCATACTTACATGATATCATGTCATTCATGTGCAAACACAATACATGGATACTTAGTCTAATTCATAGCATGATATTTTTGTCAAATAATTCCTTTCATCATCTATACTTCACATAAAAGTGAGCCTAGCATGGTACTAAAGGCATAAGAGGAAGGGAGTACCTTTCACCTGGACAACAGCTAAAGGGCCTTAAAGGCTCTTGGTCTTGAACGTATGCTCCAAGCTCTAAGTACTCCAAGAGAGGGCAGAATTAGATAGCCACCAAGGGGGTGGATTAGAGATGAAGAACATCCAATGTGCTTTCAACCACAAGCTCTAAGAGAATACCGTCTAGTAAAGCTTTTGAAGAAGAGAAGAGAGGGCAATGTTTCCAGAGGGATAAGGAAATGGCGCCACCCTCCTCCTCTATTTATAGTTGATGAGAAGGGGTGAATGGAGGAGTCACAACCCCTCTTGGTTGGTGAAAAAATATGTCTTAAGGCCAACGTATGCATCTCATGCCCCTTAAGGGTGAACCTCTATGCCTTAAGGCCAAGGAGTGCACCTAATGCCTTTTCAACATTGAAGAGGGACTCTTCCTCTTCTTAATACCGAAATAACACCTCCCTTAGTCACACCAATTGGCCTCTCAAGGATGAAACATCATCTTCCTTGGAAAAGGACATATGCCTTGGCTAATGGATGTTTCCCTTTGGTGAAGTGTTACATTCTTCCACAAAAGGATGTGTCTTTTGGCCAAGAGTCACAACTTTTTGCCAAAAGGTGTTTATAGAGTTTCCAACCAATAATACTATGATCTATCACAAAACTAGCTCACCAAGCCATTCATCCATGTTGAGCTCATCGGAGCTCTATTCAAGCTCTCTTGAGCTGAATAATCACTTATCTTTCAAGATCATCTTCCATGAGCTAAAGTTAGATACTTTTAGCTAACATAAACTTGAGTTAGCTATTTCTAGCTAACATGAACTGAAGTTAGATACTTCTAGCCAACATGAAATAAATTCCAACTAATTCAACCTACTTCAAGATGGAGTGAGCTGACTTGAGCTAACTTCAGCTTCTTTAGCTAGAGTGAGGTTGAGTGCAGCTGAGTTTAGCTACTCCTGGCTAAAGTGCGCTGAGTCTAGCTACTTTTAGTTAGATTGAGCTCAACTTGAGTTGGGTCTAGCTACTTCTAGCTGGTGTAAGCTAAGTCTAGCTAATTTTAGCTACAGTTAGCTCAAGTTGAGTTGGTTCTAACTGTATTGAGCTGGAGTGAGCTGAAGCCAAGCTACTCCCAGCTCCTTTGAGATGGAGTGAGCTGACTTGAGCTGACTTGAGCTATGTACAACTACTTTTAGATGGAGTTGAGCTAAGGTAAGCTACTTTTAGATGACTTTGAGCTTAGGTGAGCTAAGTGCAGTTACTTCTAGTTGAGATGAGCTAAGGTGAGCTACTTCTAGCTAACCTTGAGCTATAACTTAGCTTCATGAGCTCAAGTACCACCTTAAAAGTATCTTGGTGCGTCAAGAATTCCAACATATGGGTAAGAAAACCCAAGCACTTAAACCAACTAGGAACACGGGAAAAAAGAAGAAGAAAGCGCAAGAATACTTCCATTGTGGGAAATCAGGACATTGGAAGCGTAACTGCCAATTATGGTTGGACAAGAATAAGAATGGAGGAAACCCCTCCGCTTCAGGTATTCTCCCACCTCATGGGTATTGGATATTGGATGTGCATCTGACATTTGTTCAAATGTGCAGGTACTCAAGGGAAGTAGAGCATTAGGGAAGGAATAAATTAATCTCAAAGTCGGTAATGGAGCAAGAGTTGTTGCTGTCGTCGTGGGATCTTATTTTATTTCTTTACCTTATGGAGTTATTTTGGAACTGGAACAAGTTTATTATGTGCTTGTTATTTGCAGAAATGTGATTTATATTTTTTATTTGGACAAGAAGGGTTATTGATTTACAATAAAGACAATAGTTATTTTGTTTATTTAAATGAATTATTTTACTTCAGTGCATACATGAGAATGGCTTGTATGTTCTAGATCTAGAAAATTCAATCTATAACCTCCATAATAAAAGGATCAAGCAAAACGACTCAAACGATACATACCTATGGCATTGTTGTTTTGGTCATATAAATGAGAAACGCATTCCAAGTTACATGCAATTGGACTATTGGACTTTTTTGATTTGGGATCAATGGAGACATGTGAATCTTGTTTACTTGGAAAGATGACTAGGGCGCCATTCACTAAACATAGGGAAAGGGCCACTAAAGTACTTGAGCTTATGCACATCAATGTGTGTGGACCCATGAGTACACAGGATAAAGGAGGATATCGGTACTTCATCACATTTATTGATGACTTTAGTAGATATGGGTATGTGTACCTTATGGCACACAAATATGAATCTTTTGAAAAGTTCAAAGAGTTTAAAAATGAAGTACATAATCAAATTGGGAGAAATATCAAGAAGCTTCAATCGGATCGAGATGGTGAATATTTATCTCAAGAATTCCTTGACCATCTCAAGTAGTGTGGCATAGTGTCATAACTCACTTCTCCCGGAACACATCAATTAAATGGTGTGTCTGAAAGGAGAAATCGAACCTTGTTGGACATGGTTTGATCAATGATGAGTCATGTTGATCTGTCATTATCCTTTTGGGGCTACGCTATTGAAACGGTAGCATTCCTACTTATCCGAGTTCCATCTAAAAAATTTCAGATGACACCATACGAGGTATGGACTGGGAAGCAGTCCAAGTTATCATTTATGAGAATATGAGGCTGTGAAGCTCGTGTCAAGAAGCAATTCTTAGATAAGCTTGAAGTTAAATCTCATAAGTGTAATCTCATCGAATATCTAAGGGAAACCAAAGGATATTACTTCTACGATCCAGTTTACCAAAAGGTGTTAATAGCATGAACCAGTTAATTTCTTGAAAGAGATTTTACCTCTACTGAAAATAGTGAGAGGGACATAGAACTTGAAGAGGTTTGAGAACAAAAGACTACATCTGAGAATTTGGAGGAACAGGAACGGGAACCACAAACCGATGTGCTATAGACAATCATTCTAGTATCACAAGAACCATATAGAAGTGGTAGGACTCGGAAAGAGCCAGAGTGATACTACATTTTCCTCATGGACGAACCCGGTAACGTGACTGTCATAGATGACGAGCCTACATCCTACCAAGAAGGTATGGCAGGCCTAGATTCAAAGAAGTGGCTGGAAGCCATGAAATCTGAAATGGATTTCATGTCTGAAAACTAGGTTTGGGAGCTGGTCACTACACCATAAGGGTTAAAACCCATTGGGTGCAAGTGGGTCTTTAAGAAGAATACGGATATGTAAGGTAATGTGATTACCTATATAGGACGACTAGTGGAGAAGGGTTATAGATAGATACAAGATATCAATTATGACAAAACCTTCTCACCAGTTGCCATGTTAAAGTTCATACAAATTTTGTGAGCTATTGCTGCATACCATGATTTTGAGATCTCGCAAATAGAGGTCAAAATGACTTTCCTTAATGGAAAATTAATTGAGAAAGTGTATATGACACAACCTGAGGGTTTTGAAGATCCACAAAGTCCTCATAAGGTATGCAAACTGTTGAGATCCATTTATGAACTTAAACAAGCTTCAAGAAGCTGGAATCTTCATTTTGATGAAGCAGTCAAAGGATTTGGGTTTATCAAAAATAAAGATGAATCTTGTGTATACAAGAGGTCAGAGAGAGTGCGCTTGTCATTATTATGATATATGTAGATGACATATTACTAATAAGAAATGACAGACCTGAGCTAAAATCTGTAAAGACATGGCTTGAGAAGTGCTTCTCAATAAAAGACCTAGGAGAAGCATTTTATTTTCTGGGCATAAGGATCTACAAAGATAGATCAAAGAGGATGTTTGGCATTAGTCAAAGTACATATATAGACAAAGTCTTGAGAAATTTTAAGATGGAGGAATCCAAGAGAGGATACCTGCATATGGCCCATGGCATATCGCTCTCTAAGAATCAGTGTCCAAAGATACAAGAGGAGAAGCATAGAATCGATAGGATCTCATATGCATCGGTTATAGGATCCATCATGTATGACATGATATGTACTCGACCAGATGTGTCGTACGCATTTAGTAGAACAAGTCGATACCAGTCAGACCCAGCCGAAGCACACTAAGTGGTCGTAAAGAATATCTTTAAGTACTTGAGAAGAACTAAAGATAAATTCTTAGTCTATGGAGGCGATAAAGAGCTCTGTATAAAGGATTATATGGATGCGAGTTTCCAAACTGACTTGGATGACTTCAGATCGCAGTATGGATATGTGTTTTGCCTATATGGAAATGTTTTTAGTTGGAGAAGTTCCAAGCAATCTACAATAGTTGATTCTACAACAGAAGCAGAGTATATTGTCACTTTGGACGCACCAAAGGAACTTGGAGTGGTTCCTTCCTTCTCTGGAATGATTGAGCTTTATTGTGACAACAATAGAGTGATCATCCAGGCTAAGGAACCACGTTCTCATCAAAGATCCAAGCACATCCTTCGACGTTATTATTTGATCAGAGAGATCATTGACCGAGTTAATGTAAACATAATAAGAGTGCACACAGACAACAACATGGTTGATTCTCTTACAAAGGCTCTAGCGCAACAGAAGTATGATGGCCATACTATTTCTATGGGTGTGAAAGACATGAATGATTGGCATTAGTGCAAGTGGGAGTCTGTAAGTGTTGTGCCCTAAGTCCAATCAGTTGTACATTGGTCTAGGATACTAACATGATTTGATAATAATATATAAAGGCATTTTTTCATACATTATGTTTGTTATTTACTGCGCTTATAATTTAACAGACATTTAACGTTAATCTTGGAATATAAGATATTCCTAAATGGTCCCTAGATGAGCATTATAATGAACTAACATGTTTTCAAAATGTGCGCGAGTGCATAAGGGAGGAATTCATGGGATGGATTTTGACTTATGATTGCATGATGAAAGTGTTCATGTAGATGGATTGACCCACGTGACATCATTATGTGAATCGTAGCATGTATAACACAAGTGTGTCTCACAGGTCATCGTGCTTGTTGTTCTTTAAGTTGAAGTAATGAAGATCCACCAATGTGAGCAGCTTATTCAAATTCTAGTAAAAATCACTTTTAACAGAAGTGGAATATACTAGTTTCGGTAAGTTAGCAAAACTGTTGAGTAGGATTGTCATTGAGTAAGAAAGGATTCAACGCTCCTTAGCTACATGAGATATTCTCATGGCCATGGTTGAATGTTCAACGAGGATGATTGATTACATGCCTCAGTTCAAACCATAGAATTTGTTTGAAGGAACACATTAAGTACATTACACATGATCATTACCTTAGAGGTGGCTCTATCACTTCGGTTGACTTCTTCGTTAATTGGGTAGTTACGATGTGTTGTTAGATACCGCTCACAGCTTGTAATTATAAATTAGATTTATAATTACTGCCAACTTAATGGAAACCTATGGGGTCTCTTGTATAAACAAGAGTTCAGGAGATAATGGCACAAGAAGGAAGAGAAAATGGCTTAAAGTGACACTTTTAGAAAGATGGTTACTTAAGCGGAAAAAAGGCAAAAGTAAAACTTGTTGGGGAAGTTTGAATGGTGTGGTATTTTGGCTATAAATACAGCCTATTATGCGCCTTAAACTATATCAGTTCATAAGTTGTTGAAACTCTGCAAGTTTCTGGACTCCTGCAATTTTCTCTCTTTCTCTCCTCCTTCTATCTCATTCTTGTCTATTTTCTTCTGGAGATTTTTCCACTGCTATCACGGTGTCAGAAAAGAACTACTCCTGTGCCATCTTGGAGTTGGTGATCATCAGGGTAACTTTTTGTGCGTGGATACACATAGAGAGCTCTGATTTCAGTGTTTAATTGTGACGAAAAGCATCCAATTGAGGTAATAAAATTTAAATGACTATTGCTCAGTTCTACATAGATCCTTGTGAGGAATTCCATTATATTCCGTTGTGTTACTTGATACTTGGAACTCCTACATGCACATCAAGAAAAAGGCAATTTAAAAAAAAAAATTAGCCTCCTTCAGCAACGAAGGGGGAGGCAAGTTCAAACTTCCACCCTAAGAAAGACTGATGGTTACTCCTTCGGCAACCAAGGGGGTGGTAAATTCAAGCTTCCAACCTAAAAAAGATCGAAGGTTACTCATTCGACAACCGAAGGGGGGAAAGGTCAAGCCTCCACCCCTAAAAAAGACCAAACGCTACTCCTTCAGAAACCAAGGGGAAGAAAAGTTCAAGCCTCTACCCTAAGAAAGAACTAACGTTATTCCTTCAAGAAATAAGGGGGAGGCAAGTTCAAGAAGGGGGAGGCAAGTTCAAGCTTCCACCCTAAGAAAGATCGAAGGTTACTTGTTTGGAAACCAAGGGGGAGGAAAATTCAAGCGTCCACCCTCAGAAATACCAAAGGTTACTCCTTCGACAACCAAGGGAGAGGCAAGTTCAAGCTTTTATCCTAAAAAGACCGAAGGTTAGTCCTTTAGTAACCAAAGAGGGTGAAAGATCAAGCCTCCACCCTAAAAAAGACCGAAGATTACTCCTAGCAACCAAGGGGGAGACAACTTCAACCCTTCACTCCTTCACCCTAAGAAAGACCTAAGCTTACTGATTCGGCAACCAAGGTGGAGAGTTCAAGCTTCCACCTTAAAAAAGACCGAAGGATACTCCTTCGACAACCAAGTGAGGGGACAAGTCCAAACCTTCCAACCTAAGAAAGACCGCAGGTTACTCCTGCGGACACCAAACTCCCGTGTCCGGACTCCTTTCAGTCGGCCCGACACACTACGGGGGACATGATAGATACCATACCTAAAAATAGCCCAGACAAGGTCCTAACCCTAAAAGGCCAAAAAGTGCCTATTATGCGAGGCTTGTTAAACATTATCTTCCAAAATACGCTCGAGTCATTCGCATCCGAGAGAAGGGATAAACCCAAATAACACTTGGTTCAAAAGACCTACGCAACGCACCATCGATCACCCAAAGGATCGCCCATCAACTAGGTCACTCAGACCAATGGTTTCTGACACCTGACACACCACGCCACATAATGGAAATAAAGACAAAACGGATCCTACCAACTCCCTCATATAATTACGGATATGTCATCCAAGCACCCCAATTATAAATACTCACATCATTTCTATTATTCAAGTATCATTTACTCACTCTGCCCAAAGCACCTACATTCCCTCAAATCCACCTTATTACTGACTTGAGCGTCGGAGCACTGATCAATCGGAGACACTCCGGTTGGTCTAGGTTTACCTTTGGTTGCAAGATAACTCATCATTGATGGAATCACACAACCGAGCCACTCGAACTCAATAAAGATTGAAGAGCGTGGCCATCCAACCCGTAGATCGGCCACCACTTACCATGCAAATACTTAGGTTCAATATTACTTTTCCTACCTCGGTAACCTAAATAAATGTGGAACATTGTATTAAATGAAATGGGGAAGCCTAGAAATTCCATTTTATTCTCATAAAAGATGGGCAAAAGTTAGGATGTCTAATATCTTTTCTATTATGATATTCTTATTTTACATTAGTTATCACATTGAAAACCCGTAACAACATTTACTCAAAAGTTTACCATTCTGTTTAGAGGAAAAATATTTTAATTTTAGAAATTTTTATTCATCACTTTATTTTTTTTACTTGTCTCCGCCACGGAGCACGGGTGAGAAAAAAAACTACTCCCTGCGTCCCAAAAAGAATGTTACGTTTGACTTTTGATGTTATATTTTACTCAAATATTTCCTATAAAGAATTCTATAAAAATATATTGTAAAACTTCAAACATGGATTTATCATTTGCATATAAATTGTTTGAAATTATGTAACAAAACGTTAAAGAAAATAAATTATAGATTAAATGCTGAAAATGAAACGTAACATTCTTTTTTGGACGGAGGGAGTAGTTTACTTACATTCAACACTATGATCCTTGTACTTCAATCTGTGTAAACACCAACGCCAATCGATCCTCTTCTGCCATTTACACCTTGACCGCCTCTTACCCTGCCCTTGCCTCTAACATTTGAAGTGGATGAAACTCCTTTACTGGTTCTAGCATCTGGCATCTGAATTATTTTGGAAGAGAAGCATATAGCTAAACTTTTTTGTTTGCGTTTCTAAAACCGATATGTGTTATGGAAGGTTAATGTTGAAGTTTAATGGCATATGACTAACAAAATTGAACCTCTTTAAAGTGGTGGTCTGTTGTTCAACTGTGGCACTTAATCTAGCCTCTCCCGAAAAAAATACATTTAAGAGGAAAGTTTAGATATCAAGTGTTACAATATGTTCTAAGTTGCTTAAACTTTAAGAAAAAAACCACTTACATCATGTTGCCTGCAGCATAATTGATGCGTGTGCATCAGTGCTATATTTTTTCATCCAAAACATGTGTTTTGATGATAATTTTCTAGTACTTAGTGTGCACAGAGTATCTTTGTAAGACAACCCTTGATAAAGCAAAATGATGGAGAAACGAGCATATTCAGACATTTTCAAACATCAAGGAAATGATCACAATCAAAGCCCGGGGGCCATGAAGAAAAAAGAATGAGAACGGAGGAAAACTGAGCACAAAAGAGCAGGGTGACCAGTGGGGCGACCCCTTCCCGACAAGTGGGCCGATCGCCTCCTGTGCAGATCAGATGAAAGTGAACTATGTCGCTTTTGGATTTGGTCAACTGGTGCAAGCCAAATGACCAAAAGTGTCGGGGCAACCGTCGATGTGTCAGACGTGTCACCGAAGATTCTGCGTACCAAAGCGACCAGCGGGGTGACCGACCAAAATGACCGAGGCGATCACCCTGCCCAAGTGACAACAAAAAAACTATAATTTTTCTATCGGAAAAGAGAGAAAGGAAAGCTTCCATTAGCCCATCCACATCCACCAATTAGAAACCAAGATGTTATGGTTTGCTTGATTATATACATGCTTCTTTATAACCTTAAAACCACTCCTACACCTCCCTCCACTCATTCCTCTCCTCTCTCACAACCATTTCTTCCTTCTTCATCCTCTCCACCATTTTATTTCCCTTAGATGTAGGATTTTGTATGGAGCGTCATCACTTCTGTCTGGTGTAAAACTTGTAGACCAGACTCGAATGGTGCTTTTTCTAGACTTGCTTCAGCAGATTTGAGTGTTCCTCTACTCTATCTTGTATAATATATTTATGCTCATTATCAGTGTTGCATATGTGCTTATTATGTGTCGTGAGTAGTTCTATATTCTCCTAGGATTGTTTAGGATATACCGCTTTGTTGGTGCTTGCTCAATATCATGTGATTTGTGTTTGTTGCTTAGAGTTTTCTAATGGGTTTTCGCTCAACCCTAAGGGGAACCACTGCCATTTGAACAGATTGTTGATGGAATCATTTAGCATTACAAGCCATTGCAATTGCACGTAGAAACTCAACATCAAGTTTTATAATCTAATCGTATGGGATGTTTGGTTCAAGGAATTTAGAAATATAGATTTTCAAATTTTCATGAATCCATGAAATCATGTGTTTGGTTCAATTTAGAAAATAATTCTCCATCATTCTCAGAATCCTAGGATTCCTCATTCTTGGATTTAGAATACCAAATATAAACTAGGTATTCTTAGAATCCGTAGAATTATTATGCTTAAAAATTTACAATGAAGCTTTCAAACTTTATATATTGACATATTTAGTCTTTGAAATTCTGAAAAATATACAAAATGGTTACACATTTAGTACTTGAACTTTTGAAAAATTTACAAAATGGTTCCTAAATATTACACATTTAGTCCCTAAACTTTTATAAATTTTACAAAATATTCTTATAAAATTACACGATTAGTCCGTAAATTTTTGTAAAAATTACAAAATAATCCATATACAATCCATATTACTATAATCCTTCAACCAAACACAAGATTGTAAGAATTTATATTTTGATTCTCCATCATTAATACTTTTTATCTTAGAATCCGCAAACCAAACGCCCCCTTAAAGAGCATTTGGTTCGTGGATTCTAAGAATCTGTAAAATATAAAAATATAGAAAATATTAATGATGAAGATTCTCACAATTTTGTGATTGGTACATGAACCATTTTGTAACTTGTACACAAATTTATGGACTAATCGTGTAATTTTATAGGGGCAATTTTGTCAAATTTACAAAAATTCAAGGACTAAATGAGTAAGTTTTAGGGACCATTTTGTAATTTATTCAAAATTTCAAAGACCATATGTGTAATTTTGAGTGGGCATTTTGTATTTATTTTTTGGCACAGGCTAGAGTGTGCCGCACTAGTTCGTGCGCCGTTTTGTGCCATATTGTATTTATTTACAAAATTACCACACAGAGAGACGGAGAATTATGATGCCCCTACATACCATTATTATGTGCTCTAGACTCATTATGATGCTCTTTTTTTATAAAAATGATGTAATCATGGACTGCATACAAATAATGCTCAAAACTA
>JBBYHH010100168.1:0-14993 GCA_038382905.1 Daphne laureola
AAGGTTGTGATGATGGTGGAGTGTGTAAGACTAAAAGTTGTGTAAGTGTCCAATGTAAGAGGTAATGATCACTAGATTGTAGGTGGATCTATGAGGCCAGTTTTAATGGGTAAATAGGAGTGTGGTAGTAAGGGAAATAGGTAACATAAAGAGGGCCCACTTTGTTGAATTAAGGTAGGCTAGTGGGTCTCATTTCTCTTATGAAAACTTAACTTAGTTTCCATCAAAACTAACCAAAACACTATCAAACCAAGTGAGAACTTAACCAAATTTTAGGGGCCAGTTTCTTAAGTAGTTTCAAACTCAGGATGGCGCATGAGAGGTGTTTGGTACGTGGGAGATGGTTCGCATGTGGGAGCATGTGAGAGCTCGTGAAGCCGCGTGGGAAGTGTCCCGGGTGAGTGGAAGGTGGGGAAATGCACTCAGGGACCCCAGATCGAGTGTGTTACTACTGGATATCTCAGTCACACATGTGGGCTCCTATGAAGGGTGTGTGGGGCATGTGAGGGGCGCATGAGATGTGAGGATGCTCACCATTTATCCCCCGTTGAATCTTGAACTCAGTCCTTCCAAGTGAATACCCATATGGTGCAGCTGCATGACTCTTCCTTGATCTTCCTCCCACTCTTCTCCTTGTGTCATGAGTCTCATGAAGCCATTGAGACTCTCCTAAGCTTTCTTGGATCGAGACCTAGTAGCTCCGTGTCGTAGTTGGTGTTGTCGTACCTGGTAGGTACTCGTGGTTACTTAAGCAAAAGCTGCTTATGTTGTTGTTTGGCTGGTAGCCAGGTTGGGGCGGATATTAGATATCTGCGTTTGTAAGTTAAGTGTAAATAATCGTGTTTTCTTTTCAGTTGTGTTTAGCAGCAGCAGCAGTGAGAGCAGGAGTCTGGTAGACTCAACCCTGTTGGACTACTCGGTAATCCATCACTGTAGATCGGGCTCTGTAGTTGTAAAGTGGCATGCATGTATAAAAGCATAATAGTTGTTGTTTAATTTTCCGCTGTGTTAGGTTTTTTAAGCTTTATTACCGTGTTGACCTGCGTTAGGTCAGCTGTGTAAGGTTAGGCGAGTCGCCAGTTTCCGCCACCCCTGTTTCCGACCGGCACGCGCGCCTCCGCCGGGTCCGGCGCGGGGGTGGCGGTAACAAAAGGTAACATGACTTGTTCTGGGAGAGGTAGAAAGAAGCTACGGTTTTCAAAAGAGGTGGATGCGGTGGTTATTGGTCTGTTAGCAGAGCTGAGCAGGGACTAGCCCTGCTTGGAGCAATGAGGCACTTGTTGGTAGGCTATTTGGGACTTCAACCTTCATGGATAGTTGAAGCGTCTAAATTGGTCCCACTGTTCTGTGTTCTTGTTAGTGTAGGTTCTATACCAGTACCAGCATAGCAACTGCTCTCAGGTGTGGAGATGGTCTGCTAATCGGATGGTGCAGATCAGTGTTGGAGATGACATTCTTTGGCCTATCTGTTACACCTTTCTTCAGTGTATCTTATGGCTCACTGTCATAGCCGTGAAGTTGTTTGCTTTTTGCTCTTCTTTAGATGTTTTGCTTCTTGATTACCTTGGTTTCTTTGTCTGCTTGGTGGTAATGTCTTCCCTTGAGTGAGATTTTATCTATCATTTTGTCTTCTCTTTAGGTACTCTGGTTTATGTTTGTATTATCATTCATTTGTAATAATAATATTAAACCTTACCCCCTAAAAACAAATAAATAATAATATTTCTTTTAGTTTTTTACATTTAAAATTGTACTAATCTAAATAATAAAAACATAGTAAATTCTTCTTAAGAGGTTTCATTTGAGAGAAATTTGAAATAAAAAAATTGTTGTGAAGTTTCTAAAGAATTGTTTTTTTTTTTTTTTTGATGAATCTAAAAGAATAGATTCATTTGTGAGATTCATTTTTTGGCAAATTATAGTCATAATAATAGCACAAGTAAAAGCATAAATTTAAAAATTAAAAATTTTCGGTTGTTTTTTGGATGATGAGAAACAGCACGCCATTCAAGAAATAGAGAAAAGTATGGGGAAAAAAGAGAGTAAAAATTAGGAGCGAAAGATACGTAGATTCGAAGAAGCTGCGTTCTCGCACAAAGGTTTTCGGCTTATTGGGGAAAGGCCGGAGCAGTAACTGAAAAATTCTTCCATTTTAATGGCTTCCGATTCTTGTCAACCGCCGTCAGATCGTCCCGTCCGCGTCTACGCTGATGGGATCTACGATCTCTTCCACTTTGGCCACGCCCGATCTCTCGAGCAAGCCAAGAAATCGTACGCTCTCCTCTCTCTACGTATGCAATGATCCATCTTCCTAATGGTTCTGAATTTGGCTTTAGTTTACTTATTCGTGAATTTTGTTTGTTATTTTCTATCTCTTTTAACTTAATTTGTGCCCCTTTATATTGCTCAAGATTCATTATCCCGTGATTTGTCTCTCTGTAATTGATTTTAATGAGTCTGAGCAATCATACGAATGAGCAGATTTCAGGTGCTGTTTCGTATGTTGGTTATATTCTATGGGAGGTTGCTGTGATTTTTTACGTGTTTTTGTCCTTTTTTAAAAAACTCCTTCCCTCCACCAGTACGGATATGGTTTAATCGATGATTCGGGTTAGTCAGCTGATTCATGTTCGTTTAAGTTGTTCATCAGTAATTCATTATACGCCCTCTCTCCCAAATATTTTGAAAAAGGAAATGTTTATAAGGTACAGTATAATTAGTAATTTATCATCTGTTTAATAGAAGTTTTAAATTACAGTTCGAAATGGTAAAAGAAAAATAACAAATTAATTGCTGATTTTTTGGATGGAGTAATAGTTAAGAAAATTATTGAACTTTTATTTTGTCTCCTTGTTCTGTGGAGTAGGTGTTTTCTTTTCATTCTTCTAGTTCTATGATCCCGCCTTCAATATTTTGGAGAGGGGCCAAGGATGCCAGAAGAGAGGATGTTCATTCGCATTGTCCATTCAGCTAGGTCCATTGAGTCTTGACATGAACTGGATAAATGCTCTTATATGACATTGATTTTGTGGCGTATTTGTGATTTAGGTTCCCTAATACATATCTGCTCGTTGGGTGTTGTAATGATGAAACAACCCACAAGTACAAGGGCAGAACTGTTATGACAGACCAAGAGCGTTATGAATCCCTTCGTCATTGCAAGTATGTCTCTCTTTCTTTAGTTTTACAACTGGCAAGAGTAGTATTGTGTAGTTAACAATTGCCTCTGGTTTGAAGGAAAATGCTTGTACCGTCCTAATCATTCTTTGTTTTCTTGCTTTTTCATGTTTGCCAAAGGTAATCGGTTGTTTTCCTAGAGAGACTGATATCTTTTCCTTCTCATTTGTTGTAGGTGGGTTGACGAAGTTATTCCTGATGCTCCTTGGGTGATCAACCAGGAATTTCTTGATAAGCATAAGATTGACTATGTGGCTCATGACTCGCTACCGTAATCATAATTATTTCTTGCTAATTTCGAGCAACAACCTGCACACAACCTTTCCCTCCTGAACGGGAAAAGATTCTTCTCACTATTTTTTTACTGTTCTGTGAATTTATATATGTTTGACTTTTGTTCCTCTTTCTGATTTTTTTCTTTTGCTCAATACAGCTATGCAGATGCCAGTGGAGCTGGGAAAGATGTCTATGAGTTTGTAAGTCTTCAATGATGTTCCTAAACAGTAGTAGCCAATCCTGATGGCATTCCTGTTTCAGGTTAAAGCTGTTGGGAGGTTCAAGGAAACAAAACGGACGGAGGGGATATCTACCTCGGATGTTATAATGAGGATTGTTAAGGATTATAATCAGTATGTTATGCGTAATTTGGATCGTGGATATTCAAGAAAGGATCTCAATGTCAGCTACGTAAAGGCATGTTTGTTTCATTTGCTTTCACTTTAGCTTGCTTCTGAAGCCTTCTTTGTATTAATATTTTTTTTTGAAATGCACCTTCGTTGTATTATTAAGTTGACTTTTTGTACCAAATTTGTGATGTCAATAGGAGAAGAGATTGAGAGTAAACATGAGATTGCAAAAACTGCATGACAAAGTGAAGGAACACCAAGAGAAAGTGGAAGTAAAGGTATCTTTGTTGACATTTTATCACATGATTCTGTTTATTTCTTCTAATCTGTCAGTCTTGATCAAATCACCTTGCATTATATTTGGATGTGAAGAACAAATATATTACTCCCTCTGTGGTTAAATAATTGACCCATTGTTTTTACTGTTTCATTGTATTTAATTTATGATTTTCTTTTTCATGAATATTTAGACATTTAAAGTTAAATAATTCATACACGTATCTTAATTTGGAACATACTTTTCTAAATGTATTATTTTGGGAGTTTTTTTTCCTATTTACCTTTGTAAATATTTGAGTCACATTGAACGTTGAAACATGAAGGTCAAATGGATTAATTATTTGAGAAAGGACTAGGGAGTAGTTATTTTTGACAGATTTTGAACAGTCTGGTACCTATTATTTTCCATAGATGGTTCTCGCCACTTTCTTTCTCTGTTTAACTAAAAGGCAAAGTTTGTGGAGATTTTGGAAGTGCTCTTACGAGTATTTTTGCAGGATGCACCATGTGTATCTCCCATTAATGTATTTTATTTATGAAATGTTGTAGATAATGTGACTGTTTTTGAAGTTCAATTTTGAAATTTTGTTACAGACGCAGTGCAGCACTGACCATGTGTCGGACTTTGGAATTATCTTCATTGTGTTTTCTTAGCTTTGAGTTGCTACTTCGTGTTTTCTTCTGTTATTACTCGTATCTGGCAAGTCCTAAGAGCCCGTCTAGCGTGCTGGATTTTATTGGTATTGGCGTGAGCCTGTCAATTTCTTGTTTGCTTTAGACTCCCATGAATGCCATAGTATAAAATTGCAAGTAGATCAAATATTTTCTCGAAGTTCATAGTATCAATTTTATATATGGTTTTCGCTTACAATGTAGCGTAATGAATGGGTAGAAAATGCTGACCGCTGGGTTGCTGGATTTCTTGAGATGTTCGAAGAAGGTTGCCACAAAATGGTAAGAGCTGCCATTTACATCCTTTTATGAAGCCATTGATATCAACCTTCGTTCTGACCACAGACCATGCTTGCTAGGGCACTGCGATTAGAGATCGTATTCAAGAGCGTTTAAGAGGCCAGCAATCTAGGGGACGCATTGAAAATGGAAAGGAGATAGGTGAAGAAGACGATGAATACTATTATGACCACGACGATGATGATGAGTACTACTACTATGATGATGAAAACTACTATGATGAGAGTGACGAGTATGATGATGAAAAGGAGAAGAAAGAAGACAAGGATGGTAGTAGTGATGAAAAGATGAAAGAAGAGAAGGGAGGTAAAGAATGAGGAATAGCGGTTTGTTTTTGTGGTTACCAACTACTAGATAGGGCAATCAGTACTTTTACATTGTGCAGTATGTTGGTTGTTTGCTGTATTGAGGGTTTGCGGTTTTCCTCTCTGGATTCCCTTGTACTGTTGTTATCCCATTACATGTTAGATTAAGCTGTAGTAGGGTTGTGTAGCAAAGCTATAGATGGAAATGAAACTGTTGTCTTTCTTGTACGTTGGTTTATATCGTTTGCTCTATCAGTGCTACTCTTCCCTTGCACCCCCCCCCCTCAATGTTTTTGGCTATTGATGTCTTTTTCTGGGAAATGAAATGCGTTAAGGATTCGAAACTTGCCAGGGTTAGCAATCTGGTTAACAGAGCTGTCCCTCCTCAACCCTTCCTAACTCACACCTTCCCTTCCATCAGAAACTACACCACAGGCCTTCTCTGCCCACTGTTGACCCCACCCAATCCATTGCGTCATCTCTAGCCTGCTCGCCATAAAGATGAAGCCCTATATGGGTGGCGTTGTGGTTGGCGTGTAGCGCAAGGAATTCGACATGAGGTGGTGACGCTCTCATCGTTGGTTCAATGTTGTTTTGAGCTTGATCGGACTCCCATCATTCTGGGTTCTCGCTAGATGCACTTGATGTGGTGCGGTTGGGTGTCGGCGGGGGCAGGGATGCGGGGAGGTGGGTTGGGCGGTGGCCGAGCAATGGGTGGATGACTAAGAGTCCGTTTAGTTGTGGAAAACGTTTTCAGTTTTTATTTATAAATTTTCTTTGTAAATGTTTGATTATATAACTAGCTTTCAAGTGATGGAAAATCTTGTTTTACAAATAGTGGAAAACTGTAGAATTAAACTAGGGAACCTTCAAATAATGTTTTCTAGTTTAATACTACAATTTTTTATCACTTGAAAGCTAGTTATACAATCAAACATTTACAAAAGAAATTTAAAAATGAAAACTGGAAATGCATTTCACAACTAAACGGACCGCACTTTGGAATGGGGTGGTTGAGAAGAGAGAGGTGAGGCAAAGGGAGGGTGGCAAGATGTAGGCCTTGGAAGTGAGTCAGGTGGGCTGTGGTCCTGTCATCAAGGGTGGTAGTCGTCAACACAGTCGAGGCAAATGGTCGATGGCACTGTCTTTGGTGGTGTGGTGTCGGGCTAGTCGGTTAAGAAGTGGAGGTTGGGTTGAGGGTGGAAGGGGAAGTTAAGGGGTAAATATAGTCAAATATAATGCTGAGAATGAAAGTATAAAGGAAAGAAGACACCATATACGAGGTTCGGCAATTTGCCTACGTCCTCGGACCCAAACAATATATTTCACTAAGAAGGACAAGTGAAATAATACAAGGAGGAAAAAGAGCAAAGAAGGAAAAATCAACTTCTTTTTTTTTGGAATGATTAGGAAGAGGAGTAAGAGTCTCTTTATATAAGCTAGAGACTCAAACCTCCTTGATAAATCCTCTATGTGGGATAATGCTAACATATGGTGCCTTTTATGGCTAGACCTCACCCTATCACTATAAAAGGGCACCTCCTCCATTCATATTCTCCATCATTTTGCACATTTTCTTCTTGCAAAATTTTTCTCCATCTCTCTTGCAAAATCCTTCTTGCATTTGGTTTTATGATGTTTCATCGGTCTTTCGTTCAAGTTCGTCGGTGAGGGAAGTTTGGTGAAACTTCATTTCACGTCTTCTGTTGTATCCTGGGAAATAGACTCCCATCAAACCTCGAGCACTCATACTGGAGGGGACGAATCTTTTTTAAGAAAATTGTGTGAAACACAAGCTTCGGAACTCCGTCGAAATTCAGTTTTGGATTTCTAATTCTTCTTTTAATTAGAATTACTATTATTACACATTCTATAATTTTTGTTAAAAATTCTAGAGTTGCAATTAATTTTACCTAGTTCTTTGAATTATTATGATTAATTAATTCTTGGAATTGAACTTTGGTAATAAAAATACATTGAAACTTGATCAATGATGTACTCATGTTTATATTGATTTATCGTCCACCCTCACTGCCGCCCCAGAACCATCATCGCGACTGTTGGAACCACCGTCATCACTGTTGGACCACATCTGTCACCGCTGGAACCGTCGCCGCAGTCGCCAACACCACCACTGCTGCCGCCGATGGAACCACTGCTGCAATTTATGGAACAAGATTTTTAGAAATTAATTTCCATATTTTTTAGTTAATTTATAGTAATTAATTGCATATAGTGTCTAAAGTAATATATAATATTTGCTATTACAAGAGTTTATACTGTTTTTATTAGTTATTTTACACATTTCTATATTCTTTATTCGAAAGTGATATAATTTCTAAATATCAAAAACTGTTTACTTATTTATTTTACACATTTTAGATGATAATGAAACTATCTATTTTATTATGAACAATTAATTGCATAGAAAATTCTAAAAACGTATTTTGTAATATATAAGAGCGTTTATAACATAATAAGTATAAAATATTTTTTTTTTAAATTTGTAATTAATTACATAATGTCTAAAGTAACATGTGATACTGTCTATTACAAGAGTTTATACCGTTTATTTAGTTATTTTATACATTTCTATAGTGTCTATTAGGAAATGATATATTGTCTGAATAAATTTTACAAACTGTCTACCTAACCGAATATGAGTATATGTTAGTATGTTGCAATAGACTATAGTGTCTATTGTAAGTTGTTATAATGTCTATTGTAAATTGTTATAATGTCTAAATAAAGATCAGAAACTGTCACGCTCTCACCTGTGAATTTATGTGGATGCTTAAATCTTGCTCCATCGATATTTGAACGTAACAATGTCAGATAATTCAGCACATAAATCTCCAGAATCCGGCGAAGAGGCAGCGGTCAGATCTGCGGACGATCGCGAGCCATAACGATCCGATGGATCTCCAACACTTCGGCAACTACCTCTCTCCCTCTGATTTCGAGCCACCATGATCTGGCGATGGTAGAACATCGCTCAGATCTTCAAATGAACCAATTGAATGATTATGAGCAATGACGATCCGGCGGTTCTCTCTCATCGGTGGAGAGCTGCGACAGTCCAGCGATTATCTCCGTCTGATGGCAAGGCGCGACGGTCCGACGATTCTCTCCCTCCAAATCCCTAGATGAATGATCGAACGAATGAGATCTGCGATGCTCCGGCAGCCTCCACCCTCCAATACCAACAATGAAGATCGATCGTCCTTCGATTTCAACTTCCCGGTAATGGATTTAGTGGTGGTTTGATGTTGCCGACGGTTGAAGAACTGTTAATGAAAACGTGAAATGTTTGGGATATATAGAAGAAGACATGGATGTTAGATATTTATGAAGAGGGCAATTAAGTCTTTACACTAGTGGGTGTTTTTTCCACTAGTGGGTAATTAGACACGGGCCATAATTACACTAGTGATGCACCAGCGGAGGGGCGATGATGATATGCTGAGGTTATAGGCTGTTACTGATGGGGGATGAAGGAGTTAAATTGTAGAAGTATAAGAATTAATTTGTCAAGTTTAGAAACTTTAAGATGAAAATGAAACATTAACAAAAAAAAAAAAAAAAAAGGAATTCGTCAAGTTTTTAATGACAGTGGTAAATTGGTCCCATTTCTCAAATATCAGTGGCAATTTAACCCTCTAAAAAAATTTAGTGATAAAATGTTACCGATCCCCAAACATTAATGATAAAATGATCTATTTTCCTTTTATTTTGATTCTTTTTATTCGTTTAATTCAACGATTGTAGAGTAGTTGTGGTAACAGTCATCTTTTTCTCTTCTTTATTTTTTTCTATGCTCACTGTTGTTATTCGTGACTAATTGGTGATCAATTAGTTTTTCTTTTATTTATTCTATTGGCTATTTATTTTATTGGTAAAAATATTAATTCCGTCTATAGTTCCCAAAAATCAAGCAAAAGAAGCACAATGAACCCATGGTACCAATTGTAGGCGTACAAAAATTTATAATTTTTGTACGTAATTGACTAAGGATCTCATACCTCCCACAGACTAAAGCTTCAGGTTTCTAATCGACCTAGATAAAAATATTGATGACGACTCCAGTAAAAAATCTCGTCTCTACATATCTTTTCCTTTTCGTGCTTAGTGAAAAATTGATGATGATTATGATAATGATGATGGTTGAAATTGAGCACTTGAAAACCTCCAAACTCCAAAAGAACTTGACAATCACAAGTATAGTGGTCAGTGGTGGTGGTTCCAACTTCTCTCTTCTTTGACAGATTTGAGTAAGATTGAGATGATGAATTTGAATTGAAGATGGTAAGAAGAAAACTAGGAGCTAATCTCACTAAGAAATTTAAGCTATGAAGAAGATAAGAAACTAAGAAGAACAAAATTTAGAGAATAACTCTTGATGTATTTCTTAATGAAAAATAAGTGAGACATGACTCCTATTTATACTAGTCGGAGTCAACTTTAGGTTACAATAAAACTTAGAGAATTATTACAATTAAATCATATAATTAACACTAGAAATAACTTCTAGAATTAACACTAGAATTACTCCAAATAAATAAAAATTTAAACTAAATGTTATTGACTCCTCCATTTTATTACTTGTAACTCATGATAATTAAATCTCTAGATTCTTGTAAAATTCACCAAAATGGATAACAAAATCAAATTTAAAGAGGAGTTACAAAACTCACTTAGTTTCAAATAAAAAATTGTAGCAAGGTGCACTTTGAAGCTTAATTAGGCTTGTTATCGTCCAAACTGGGTTCTAACCTCTGTATATGAAATGGAGAGCTATAAGTTAGCTTTCCAATGAGATAAGAATCATGCAATTCTAATAACTGGATCTGGAGTTATGAACTATCTACTAGAACATCTCCAATAAAGCGTCTGCGTCAGTGCCCCTCTTTATGATTCTTATTGAAGCTCTTCATGATAAGAATATGACTTGAGAGTAGTGGATGAGACACCACTTTGATACCAAGAGCTATCAAGCTCAAGTTGCAACTAAAGAATTTTGCTCCTTTTAAAAAAAAAAAATTACCAAAACCTTGGAATTGAGCATTGACGCAATTGACCCAACTTCTGTTAGAAATGGTCTTCACAAGCATATTTAAGACTTGATAAAATGTGTAAGCTTGATGGGTCAAATCAACGTTGGGTCTTTGACTTGGGCCAGACCTCGTCCAATTTGGGCTAAGGATGGCCTCTTGCTCTGGTGGTCTGACAGGCCTTAGACTACGCTAAAAAGTGAGGTCGAGACACTGTTGGGCCTATTGTGTTGAGATCGTTGGGGTTAGACTTACATGTGGATCTGGACCCACTGGGTTGGGGCTTCTGTCGTACCTTCAATATTTGGGTCTTGGGCCCCAAAACTGTTCTCGAATCTTTTCTTAGGTGGAGATTGGTCTGGTTCTTTATTTGTGGTGGAAATTCTAGTTTGGTCTTCCATTTTCTAAATTTGTACAATGTGGTCATTGGGTGGAACCACATCACTTTCACAAGAATGAGCCTAACAACTCAAATTCATCATATTGTAACTTTTTTAATATACATATACTCCCTCTGCCCTTGAAAAATTTGTACATTTTCTTATATATTGTGGAAGAATCAAATTATCACTAGAAATAGTTCATTATTTTTATTTTTATTTTTTTTTTAGAAAGACACTTTCACTAAAGATAAGTGTTTTTCAGGGACACATAAATGGATACGGGAGAGAGAAGCAATTATACACTAGAAAGAGTTCATTAAAAAACTATACACATTAATGCATAATTTGCATTTAAAATATTTGACTTTACATATCAAAATGTTAAAGAAATAAAATCACAGATGAAATAATAATAAAAGCGCACCAATTTTTCAGGAACTAACGCGCATTATTTATAAACAACAAACACTTAAGATGAGTAGAGAGCATACAATCTGGTAATATTAGAGCAACCTAGCTCTTATCAGCTTCGAATAAACTACACAAATATCGCTACGAAAAATCCCCCTTCATAAGATACTCACTCTGCCCATATGAATTGTCCATTTTCCTTCATAAAATGTAGGAGCAATTCCAAATTCCAACACTAATTAATAAATTATCATATCCATATATGCACCTTCTCTGGAACTAGTAATGGTATCCATATCTCCATTGTCACTCGAAGATAACTCATCATTGGAACCACTATCATCACCCTCCATAGAACTATCATCAGTCAATTGATCCCCTCTCTGATATCTCCCGATCATTCTCCCTTGAAAATAAACTTCTCCAATTTCTATATCTTCGTCTATTGGATTTGTCCGTCTATATTCATATTCATCCGTAGAACTATCACCGCCCGAAGGTTCATTCAATTCCTCTGCTCTCTCATTCTCATGTATAACGCTACTTGAAGAAGTAAAGTCGTCATCCCTCGAAGATTCATACTCAGCTTGTACGGGATCAGAATTAACATCTGCATTCACATTTTCATTTTCATTCGCATTCCTAACTCTTGTAAATAATAACAAGAAACATAAAGGTTAACAAGTGATTAATGGATCGTGAGCACTTGATCTAGTGGTTATATTCCTGATGACATTTATTGAGGTCTCAATGTCGAGTCTCGGTATCCCCAACCCCCTTTGTATCAACAAAAAAGAAAACCATTGGATATTACTACACTACACCACCATTACTCCTCCAGACCCTACTTTCAATGTTGTGTTCCATGCAATTGAACAAAGAGATAGAGAGATCACCATAAGAAGTAAATATGAGGAAGATGATTGAAAATAGCTTTAAGAGGAATGTAAAAGTATAAAGTTGGGTCATTTTGTGTGGAGGTAAGCCATTAACAAAACCAAGTTGCTATATAGATAAGAAATGAGGGATTTGCTGTTATCCTTGAGCAAAATGAATTAATACTTTAAGCTCTTTACCTGCTAAACTCTGGATTCTTAACCATACCAACTACATTTTCACTATTGACCGAAGGCGAAAATCAGGAGAGAGGAAAAAAACACAACCATTTGTTAAAAAAAGAAAAAGTGACGATCATCCCCATTTGTTGCCCAAACGAGGAGTATAAGCAGGGTTAACCCTGAGATTTCCGGGACTCGAAGTGAAAAGAACAATCGGAGTCTCCTGTCAAAATTATATTTACATAATCTTTTACTTTAAAAATATGTATGTCACAACATGACAATAAAACTTTCAATAATAATAAAATGTTATAATGTTTGTAACAAAAATATGAAAATTACAAATATTAGTACCTATATAAGGACTGAAAATTTATATAAATATGTCGGACTTTGGGTGAGGGCATTGGCATTAGAGCTATAGTATCTTGTTGGACTTAGGTTGCGTGAGTGTCGATGGTAGGTGGTTTTTTGGTGGCAAAAGGTTGTGAAGATTTCATGAGCCAATTGATTGAGAGCTGAACTTGACATCTTAAAAGAGAGCTAAAGAAGGGCACAAAAATTTCATGAGTATTGTTAGCTTGATTTGGGTTTTCTTTTGTATTTATGGGTCAAACATGAACATAAGAGGATGAATTTCTGGATTGAAACGAAGATTCAGATTTTATTGGGTTTCTGAAGTTGAAAATGAAGAAAAGATGTTAAAGATCTAGGTTCTGGTTTAAATTTGGATGAATTTGTATTTATTTTTGTTATTTCATAAAATAGTGGCCTTATGGTGACTTTGCAGATGGGTAGCGGTCAAAATATTAGCAAGTTTTGTAGTGGTTGATGCCCCTACTATGATTGTGTAATAACAGAAGAGCTACAATCAGCAACATTACTTATGAAGCCTCTACTAGGGTTTCTTGGTGAAGCCTGCGCAGCAAAGGCTCTTTTCTGCCTATTATGTCGCCTCGCTGCCAGTCATGGGTTCCCTGTCATCGACGGATCATCTTTGTCACTGAGTAGATGCTGCTACTAACAGATCGACTGGTCTTTCTTACCCAATCAATGGTTTCCTTCCAGCCCAACCTTGGCATGCTCTATATATGCCAATTCGCGGAACCTCTGTTCCACCTCAGTTTCGTCCTCCGCTCAGGCTACCACGACATCCATAGTCCGTCGTTCGCACTGTGATGTCTCCTCCCTGTCCAAGTCGCTACAGAGAGTCCTTGGATTTCTTTGCTAGGGAGGTTGCGAGGGGCTTGGATCAGGTGTGTGTCATCGATTTGGCTGGTTCTTATCGTCTTTTACTTCACTTCTGGTGGTTGTATGGTCTTATCTTGGTGGGGGCTTATCTCTAGCAGGTGGTGAAGAGGTTTCGGGTTATAGTCTGGGGTGTTGGTGTAAGTTGGGCTGCGATAGAAGACCGTATCGATCAAGAGAAGAACAATGAGAAGCTTGTTACGGCAGGGCTGAGTCATGGCTCACCCTGCCAGACGGCACGATTGTTTGAGTGCGGAGCTGGATGGATGTGAGGACTTCCTTGCCTGCTTCATTTCGTGTTTGCTTGTCCTTCTTTGTTGTTTCCCTTAGTTTCGGGTTAGTCTTTGTTCTTTATGTTATTAGTTTGTGTTGCTTGTTGTTGGTTGTGGTTGGTGTCTACTGCTGGTGGTGTAGCCGCTCCAATGGCACTAGCATGGTGATGGGATGTTTTATTCCATGAAAATCGATGTTGTTGTACGACATTCTCATGCATTTTTCTATGCACTTTAAGTCCGAGATTGGACCTTTTGAGAGCATGTTCATGTTGTTACAATCAATATTTGCTACGACTGCTTTTAGCTTCTCGATTTTTCTATTTGCTTTTGGTTTTTCGCTATTTCCTAGAGTAGTTTGTTATTTACTTTTGTTAAGTTCTGTTTTGTTACTACTTATGTTCTTTTTGAGGTGTGGCCTTTATTTTCCTAGGTTATATCGGGGTTGATACTTTCCCCACCTATTATTTTGTTTCCGTTCCACAAACCGATAAGTAGTTGACTAAATTAGAGATAAGTTATCAACAAATATATACTCTTTTTTATTATTGAACTAATTAAGCTGATTATTGTCAACTAAACAAACTCTGTATAAATATACTATCGGGGGGTTAGGGAAGTTGGTAGCATATATGTCATCCATGACTAGTGGATTTATATAAATGCAAATCAAGCGTCAAGTTCTCTACTTATCCCATTATCTCAATAATATATAACCACTTCTATTTTATACAATTAAACTTGGATTTAACAGCACTAAATTAATTACTTTATAGAAAAACAACACTAGTTCACTTAAAAAAAACCAGCACTTAGAGACACGTGTTTCCAGTAAAATTTTACTCATTTTGTTCCATGAAAGTTACACATTTTTTTTAATATTTTCACGGTATTTAATTTATAATTTATTTTTATGAATTCATAGACACGTAAAGTTAAATAATTCCTATGTTTCTTATAATTTATAATCTAAACTTTCTAAATATATATATATATATATATATATATATATATGTATTTCACTGTTTATCTTAATTATATTTTAAGTTAAATACTGCAACTTAAAACTGTAAAAGAAATATTGTAATCTTCATAAGATGAAAGGAGTACAAATTATCATCATAATGATAATATTTTTTAATATAAATAAACTATAAGGACTATTTAGAAAATATGTACATACATTAAAAGCAAACTAACACTTAAAGCCA
>JBBYHH010100279.1:0-14993 GCA_038382905.1 Daphne laureola
CTCATAAACTACATATTAAACTACCACTTGTGCACAAAAAGTTTGAATTCATAATTCAAATATTATAGAAATAAAACTATAAATTAAATTGCAAAAAAATTGTGTGTTTAAAAAAAATGACGGATGGGGTAATTATTCATGTACCCACTTCTTATTTAAAACTTGTAACATGACCATTTTTTTTTTGCATAAAACCAATTTCGAGCTTGATTTTACCACTAACATTTATACAGTATTTGGGATGCCGTTTGACACCCTCCATTAAAATGTACATTGTGATAGTCACATTTAATCCTTAGACTTGCAAAAACTATAATTTTTACCCTACATATTTTTAAAACTTTAAAACTCACTTCTAACTCCCTTCCTTTTCCCACCATTCAAACCGACCAACCCTTTCCCTACCCCTGTCACTCCCTATTCCATCCATTCCACCACCATCGTGCGCTATCCGCAACTGATGTTCCAACCCAAACCACCTAGATCGAAATTCTGAAATCATCTTGGTCTGATTCCGAGTTTCGATTCAACTTTCTAAAAGCGACTATTGGATAGGGTTACTATTGAGGAAGTCTTTGCGGGGTGGTACCGATGGGGGGGAAGGGGGTTAGGCTCCGGAGGAGGGTGACCGGAGTGCATAAAAGGGAAAAGGTAGAAAAGAGATAAGTTTGATTTGAAAACTTTGAAAACCTTAGGGTTAATTTGTTCACTTTTTGAAATATTCAGGTTAATTTGGTTATTTGAATATAGTTAGATGGACACCACATGGGCGTCATGTGTTAGCCACACATGCTCTGTTACCGAATATTCTTGCTCGAATATTCTTGCTGGAATATTCTTTTTGTTAGTTGAGTGTGTGGTAAGATCATCCCAAAAACATACTTTGGTGGCAAATAGTCCCCCTTTTCCATGTTTTGGTGGGAAAATCAAGCTCAAAATTAGTCTGATGACAAAATCTGTCTACCATAAACATTAGTAATAAAATTGGACATTTTACCAAAATTAAATTTCAGGTAAAGTGCACTGGTAGTCAATTAACTTTGTTTATTATTCTATTCAGATCTTGTTTTAAGAATTTATCCTGCTGGAGTCCTTTAACTTTGATTTTTGTACAATTATAGTCATTCCGTCAGTTTTACAGTTAACTCTTCCGTTTGCTTTATTGATTTTACACAAATACCCTTACAACTATAGTTTAAGGGTAAAGTGCACTGTTAGTCCCTTAACTTTGCTTATTATTCTATTCATGTCCTGTTTTAAGAATTTGTCATGCTGGACTCCCTTAACTTCAGTTTTTGTACAATTTTAGTCCTTCTGTTAGTTTCACCGTTAACATTTTTGCTTTATTTGATGCTTTTACGCAAATACCCTTGAAATTATACTTTAATTACATGTTTTATAGAAAGATGGTCATTAAACTTTTAATAATTTTACATATTAGTCCCTAATTTTTTTCTCTTTATAATCTTAGTTTCTTCCTTCCAAAATCTCAACAACTCTTTTCTCTCTCTATTATGAGAACAGATCTCGATTCTCAGAAAAGCAGGCTGAAGGAACCATGATCGAAGAAATTGATGGTTTGTTCTTAAGGATCTATCATCTCTGCAAATCGTCGATCGATTTTCATCCCCAGCTCATCAATAATGCTCTGGTCGCCGCCTCCTTTCCCTGGGACTGGGCAGATCTGCTCGATTTTGCCACCGATTATCAATCGGGACTAAGACTCCGATGATCCGGTTATGAAATCAGATTTAGAAGCGCGACCCGAGGATGACGATGCTGGGGGCTGGAAGGATGGAGATCGGTGAGATAGAGGGATGGAGATCAGCAACGGCTACTTCGGGGTCATCTCACGCTGCGTCTCTAGGCTTTCCGATGACTCTTACGCCGTCAAATCCAGGGCGACTCCTACACCATCGCAACTGTTCGAGGCAGAGCATAACAAATATGCAGAGACGGCTTCTCCGCCACGAGATCTTCAGAGATGGCTTCTCCACCACGCGCGAAATCTCCAGCAGATCCATGACGAGCTCATCGATTTCCGACGTTCATCTGCTCCAGCATTGCTCTTCCATATATCACTGGAGATACGAGCATCATCTTTGTTGGAGATGCGACCATCATCTTCACCGGAGATGTGACCATCGTCTTCGCCAGAGACGCGAGCATCACCTGGAATGAAAGTTTGGATCGAAAATTGGAGAGGAAAACAATTTGGGGAAGAAACGAAGACTGATTTGGGGCAAAAATTAGGGAGAAATTTGAAGATTGGAAAGGAAAGAGATAAGAAAGAAGGATTGGATCTAGCAGAGGCAGAAGCGATTTGAGGCTGATTTCAAAAAATTGTTGTTGACAAGTATTTGTTGATACAGATGAAGAGACTCGGGAAGGGAGATGAAGAGATGATGATGATGAAACGTAGATTGAAGATAAAATAATAGGGTTATTTTGTTAGAATTTTATAACATTAGGGATTAATTAAAAAATTTAAAAAGGGTATATTGGTAAATGAATTAATTTAACGCTTAATTTAACAGAAAAACTAACGGTAGGACCAAATTGAGACAAAAACTGAAGTTAAGGGACTCCAGCAGAATAAATTCTTAAAACAGGACATGAATAGGACAATAAGTAAAGTTAAGGAACTAACGGTGCACTTTACCCTATAGTTTAATTACACATTTAATAAAATTATGGTTATTATGAGTACCTAAGTTATTTTCTATAATATTGTAATTATTTTCTTCAGTCTTTTCATCTCTCTCTCTAGAAGCTTTCTAAGCTTTCTTCGCTCACTCGAATCATCCGTGTTCTCGCCAGCCCCGCACCTCACCACCACTGACGCATCACGCCAATCCCAACCGGCCGCTCCACACCGACGAGATGCTCTGACCGACGAGAATCAAGCGAGATACCTCTGAACCCGACTCCACTCAACCCGCCAGATTCCACCAATTTCCAGCTACGATCCGCCGCCTCTGACACCACGAGGCTCTCTTTGGACCGCCACGGAACCGATCCTGGCTCCCCACAACCAACCTCGAGTCCCTCAACCCTGTGTCGACCGCCATCTCAGATCTGGATCAAAATCCATGAGCGGATCTGGATCGAAATCCATGGCCAGATCTAGCTGCGGTTGATTTGAGCATCTTCGATCAAGGTATACTCATCGCTTGATGATTCTGCATCGCCTGGTTATACGCACGGCGAGGATGATTAGTAACATCGTTCTTAGAGCCCACTTGTTGTCGGCGAGATGGAGGAGGAAGACGAAAACGAAACAAAAACAATTTTTTTCTTTTTTGATGAATGGGTCTGATTTTTTTATTTATTTATTTATTTTTTTTGTGTTTTGTTGTTGATCATCATCCTTGATTCTCAAATTCTTAAGGTATCAATGATTAATGCTCTTGGACGTTTGTGCTTGTTGATTTTTTGTTGTTGTGTTTTGTCGTTGATGTTCCTGCAAATAGAGAGGGAGATATAAAGAGACAGAGTTAAAGGTAAGGAAGAAACTAATGGGGTGCACAATAAGAACAAGAAGAGGAATAGGAATAAGAAGAGAAAAAAAACTTCAGGGCTTGTTTGTGCATATATCAAAAGTTCAATGACCAAGTATTTCTATCAAATATGTAATTGTAGGGGTATTTCTGTCAAATTACAAATAAAACGGAAGAGTTAACTGTAAAACTGACGGAAAGATTATAATTGTACAAAAATCAAAGTTAAAGGACTCCAGCAGGACAAATTCTTAAAACATGACCTGAATAGGACAATAAGTAAAGTTAATGGATTAACGACGCACTTTACCCATTAAATTTCCAAACTAACTTACCTTTAGTTCCAATGAGTGCTCATGCCAAGTTATCAAGAGTATAGTTTTTACCCAATTGTCTAACAAACTGTTTTCAACGTTTTGCCCTAGTAAACAGCAAAACCGCAAACAGACAGCTTGTAGTTGTATGATGTAGAATTTGTGATCTTGTATGATGTATCCGATATGTGGTGGAGAAAAAAAAAACACAAGGAACGAAACTTGTCCCAAGTTGCATGCACCTTTGACCCTTCATTCATAAACGTTCTGGTGAATTTGCTAAAGTATCCTTGAAATAGTGAATGCATTCGGATATGCATCCAAAGTATCCATTTTGTTGCACTATCATCATCCTCATCCTCATCGATTATGATCTTTTGCTGTATGTATGACTGATCAACATACAATTAAGTAGTGATCAGAAGGTAGCTAATTTTCTTTGAAATTTGATGATTAATTTGTTCATGTCAATCATTTATCTGTAAATATGTCCAATTAAGTACTAGTATATCTTAACTTATGTTATGTCCGAATAAATAGTTGGGGGGTGCATAAAGAGTGTACATTATACTCTTCACTCAAAGCTATTATTCATAGGGCTCAAAAAATTCTAATACAATCCATGTAGAATTAATGGAGATGTGAAAAAGTCATGAGTCATATGAGTTACAAAAAAATGAATTACTTTAAAATGTGAAGGGATAAGAGTTAGAATGTGAATATCTATAATAATTATTTGTATTACTTATTGAAGGTGGTCTTGAATTAGGGTCGAAAATGAGTCGAGTTGAGCCGAGTATTAGATTGTTTATGTTAGGCTTAAAAATTATATCGAGCCTGAAACTGTGTTCAGATTTGGTTTGAAAATAATATGAATGAACTTTAAATCAATCAAGCTCGAGCTGTTCACGAATATCAATGAAAAAAATTAAAATAAAATCGAGACGAGTCGAACACTAAATTATTCATATTAAATTTGATAAATATATTAAATTTAAAATTTTATTCAAAGTTAACTTAAAAATAATATGAATAAATTTAAATAAATTTTTAATCGAGTCGAGCTCGAGTTCGAGTCATTTGTTGAATTTTCACCGTTGAATAATTGCGTTGAAAGACTTTGGGAAACTCTTGCGTGTGTGTTGGCAGTAGCACTGAAGCTACGACGTATGAATAACGAACAAATGGAACACAAATTAGCATACCAATGGTGCAATTAAATCAAAACGAGTCAAATCGAAGGGTTACTAAAAGTATAGGGACCGTTTAAGTAGTTTATATACATAGAGATGTTTTCATTATAAAACGATTCTGTTCGACTTTGCTAATTTGCTCTGATACAGACTCGCGAGACAATTTTCACAGAAGCTTTTTAATCTGCAATCCTCCAAGGTGAGTGAAGCTCAAACCCTAATTTTGTGTTACTGCATTTATTCTTAGCTCAACAATTGTTGCTTTAGTTTACGAATTCGGCGTCTTTCTTTTGCGCGTTATTTTGGTTCTCTATGTGTTCTCTAGATCTGAATCTACGCAGGCTCTTTTAATGATTTTCATGGCTTTCCGGCGGTTTCTCCTGTTTTTGAGAAACATCTTTGCTGCGTTTTGCAATGTGTGTGTGTTTGTAAACTACAGGATCTTGGGCCTTGCGGTGTATGTATATGTTCTTTAGTAGATATAAAAGAGGCAAAACTAACTTTCTTTCTCGTTTCTTTTCCTTTGTTAATAACAGATTTAGCTGCTAAAATGTGATTACTTAGTCAAAATGGATGTTTTAAGCAACTGTGTATTACCTTATTACTGCTTCAGTCTATTCACATTTTCTCATACGGAGTATATGATTTGTTTTTCATCTCATGGCATCATGGTGATGATGGTACTGACATCTATTAGTCTTCTGAATGCTGACCTTATCATATTTATGCTATGCTACAGCTCCGAAGCCTGATTCATGAATTCAAAAAACGCTGCTGCATCCGTTGTTTCCTGCCAATCGGGAAACAAGAACAGTTCCTTCTTCTGGATTTTGGTTTGCTTGCTTCCAAGCTTTTCAGGAACTATTTTTACATACGTGGACTTCCAGCTATTTAAGGCCATCGCTCGCTGCCCTTCTTCACCAATTGGCATGATACAGTATATTGAAGCGATCCCACCTGTATCACTGAAGCATTAATAGTTTTAAGATTCTGTTGTACCCTCCCTCATTTGATACAAGCAGAATGGTTTCCTCTCACTTTTCTAGTTTGAATGCGACTTTCGTGCGGAAACCAGTTCGTAATCAGTGTTTTCTGCCAACAGGACAGTCTGATTGTCTTGCATCTGATCAGGCTGAGTTTGATTTTTCTGATGTGTTTGGTCCTGTTCAAGCCTCTTTTGAAGTTGGTATCGAGAATCCAAAAGATACTGTTGTTATACAAGATCGCAGTGAATTGATTTATGATGATCCAGATGTCATCTGCAGCCGCTCACATTCATTGGTTGGCCCCTCAAGTTATGTTAGTCAGTCACTGAACCTGAGCAATCTTACGTTACATGAGAGAGAGTTTTCACTGGAACTTGTGGAAGGAGAAGGGGAAGAGGCAGAGAAACTTTCTGGGCAGGCTTCAGTTGGTGATCCTAGACCGAAGAGCCCTGCTCTCCTGAGTAATCCATTGGAGCAGAAAGCTGTTGGACTTGAAGACTTTGAAGTTCTGAAAGTTGTAGGCCAAGGTGCATTTGGAAAGGTGTATCAAGTGAGGATGAGCGGTACATCAGAAATATATGCAATGAAGGTCATGAGAAAAGACAAGATTGTGAAGAATAATCATGCTGATTACATGAAATCAGAAAGAGATATATTAACTAAAGTATCTCACCCATTCATCGTGCAGCTCCGATACTCATTTCAAGTAAAGGCTCATATTCCTATGGAAAATTAACTAAAGTATCTCTTTGTTTTCTTTATTACTTATAGGGTGATTTACTTCTATATTCAAACAAATTTTAAGCTCATCCTGAGGCTTGAATGTTAGCATGTATTTGTTTTCCTTTTCATTCTTGCAGACCAAATATAGGCTTTACCTAGTGCTAGACTTTGTGAATGGTGGTCATCTTTTCTTCCAGCTGTATCACCAAGGTTTGTTCAGGTATGACATGGCAGCTGCTTATCGGGAATTTGGTATGAGCAAGGCAGAACACCTTTAACTTGTAGCATTTCCTTTTCAGAGAGGATTTGGCACGTGTTTATACTGCTGAGATTGTTTCCGCTGTTTCTCATCTTCATGCTAATGGCATAATGCATAGGGATCTCAAACCAGAAAATATTCTTGTAGATGCTGATGGTCATGTAAGCACATCAATCACTATTAAAGAAATCCACTATTGTGCAAGTACCATCTGATAGATTTTCTACTATTGACCCATGAGAATATTGTGTTTTTTTGTCAGATGAATCAAAATGCCCTGCATTCTGATTCTGACCTTTCTTATGTGGTGATGTGTGCTAGGTAATGCTAACGGATTTTGGCCTGGCAAAGCTATTTGATGAACATACAAGATCAAATTCCATGTGTGGAACTTTAGAGTATATGTCCCCTGAAATTGTTCTTGGCAAAGGGCATAACAAGGCTGCTGACTGGTGGAGTGTGGGAATACTGCTATATGAAATGCTAACTGGAAAGGTATTTTTTACTGAAGCTATTCTTGACGTTCTTTGCTGTTTTTTTGGAGAAGGGTCTTTCATCGAACATAAGCTCTATGTTTCTTGATTTTCTATTCCCATTACCTTGAAAATGGCTTGTTTGAACTTAATGAAATCAATCTGATTGTATTTTTCAGAGGTAAAAAACTCAAGAAAGTTACATGTTTTATAGTACTTTTATAGTGAACAGTGTACACGCATTTATTTTTTGTTTTGGTCCCACAATCTTGGTAATTCTCATATATTCCTCTTTGTAGCCTCAAATTCCCCATTTATGGGACTAATGCAAGATGTACCAATCAGGCATGTATTGCCTAGAAAAAGCATATGGTTAAAGGTTTTTGGTTTATTGTTTTAGTTTGTGTTTATGGTTGGGTGTGCCGTCAGGCAAGCATTGAGAGAAATAGAACCCTTACAATTTTAGTGCATGGTTATCCTAGGTATCTTATGAAAAATCTGACTTCTACAGACACATTGCTTAATCTTGTTGGAAAATAACGCTACATATATGTTCTCTGCAAATTAAGTTAATATCTTTTTTGTCAAATCATTTTTTGCTACCTTTTGATGTCTGAACCAAAACGGTTTAAATATATGCTACTATATATTCACCATAGAAATCTGCCCTTGTTAATGTTTGCATAGTATCTGCGTAACCTTCCTTGTTCTTGATCTGGTCACCTGCTTCCTCCTTTGCAGCCACCTTTCACCGGTGGGAATAGACAGAAAATGCAGGAGAAAATAATGAAGGATAAAGTCAAGCTTCCGCAATTTTTATCTAGTGATGCGCATTCAATTCTCAAGGCCGTGAGTTAACTTTTGTCTTTGTTTTCTCTTTTGTTCAACTCTGTGCTTGTTAAACTCTTATTTCCTGTCATCTTTTTATTTTTATTTTAATCGCCAACATATGTGAAATAGGCAGGGAAAGGACTTGGCTGCTCTGCCACATGTCATTGCTGTGACAAAATGTTGTACATTTGATTTTTATAGAACTGAAAAGAATAAATACAATTGAATTTTGGTATACGCTCTGCGGTCTGAACCTAGCAGAAGCAAATTTGAGATTGTAGTATTGCGGTTGAGAGTATTCACTAGGTTGACTCAACATACCACGTTTCTTTCTTTCTGCCTGGGATCGTGCTTATGATGATATTAGTATGTCTTATTTATATTCTTTTCTTGCTGTTTTATTATGACATTGTTCTGTTAGTTGCTGCTGCCTTATTTTAATGGCATTTTTTTTGAGTTTATATTTCTGGTCTGTAACAATTGACTATGGGTACATTTATCTTCAGCTGCTACAGAAAGACGCAAGCAAGCGACCTGGCAGCGGACCTGGTGGTAGTGAAGAAATAAAAAAGCACAAGTGGTTTAAGTCCATCAACTGGAAGAAACTAGATGCTCGCGAAATCAAGCCAAGCTTTCTCCCTGAGATTGCAGGAAAGAACTGTGTTGCTAATTTCGACGAATGCTGGACTAAGATGCCTCTTGCTGATTCTCCAGCTGCTAGTCCTGATCTTACCGAAAATCCTTTCAAGGGATTCACTTATGTGAGGCCTGCAGCCTCATTTCTTCAGAGAAATGTGTAGTAATATGGCTTGACATTCTTATGGCCTTGCATTTTGCATGCTTATAAGGTCATATCAAACTGTATCATTTGTCAAAATCATTGTTCGCCTGTTAAACGTTGATACATAATCCTGTATTGTTTGATGTTGCTACTCATGTTTCCAGGTACTGGGTTGAGTTTTGCTATCTTATATTTTCTGCTTATTGATGAGTCTTTCTGGGAGCTGAAATCCAGGTCAGAGAACCAGATAGAGACCAGTACGAATGGATTCATTTACTAAAAATAACATAAATCATAACAACCAAGGCTTGGCCTAACAGGTAAAGCTTAAGGCTGTTGTTACAGAGTCCAAGGATGAAAAGAAACAGCAGAGAAAGGAATGAAAGAACAGGATGACAAAAACAATACAAAACATGGTGAAGAGAAGATCAAACTACTCATGAATATCCGTCTGGTTTCCTCCAACTTAGAACAAGAGTTGGATCTTATTTACACTAAAAAGAGGGCCTGAACTAGACCATTTCACTATCTGGAGCCCTTTCAGAGGTGGAATTCTCTGCTGCTCCGTTGGTGTTGGTTGTGACCTTTCCTCCGAAATCTTTATCCTCGCCGGAGAGCTCTTCCAGTGAACGGCCCATGGGTTCAGGAATCAAGAAAGTGAACACGAGACCGAGCAGGTTCACCAGAGCAAGGGCTTTTATCACTTGTTCAATCTTATCCACTTGTGTGTAGTTTTGAAAGACGAATGCAGCTAGGATGGCGCCTGCTTTTCCCGCTGCTGCTGAGATCCCATGGCATGTGGACCGGAGCCTTGCTGGGAAGATCTCTGCTGGCACAATGAAGGTTGTGCTGTTAGGCCCAAAGTTGGCGAAGAAGAAGGTAAGGCCATAGAGAACAACAAAGACCATCTGGTGGCCACCACAATATTGACTGGAATCACCAGGCAGACATTTATCCTCTGATCCTCTGAGCTTTCCATAGTTGAATCCAAGGATTGCCATACATACAGACATCATGAGAAAGCCACCAATCTGGATCGAGAACCGTCCAATCCTGTCAACGAGAAAGACGGTAAACCAGTAGCCAGGAACTGTTGCAACAAGAGCTATTATGAACATGGCTTTAGAAAGCTGGAAAACTTCATCGATTGCGTTCATCGTTGACGCCTTGGATAGCAATCCGCTCGCAGGATACACGTCGTTTTGGGTCAGCTGGATAGTGTAGAAGGCGATATCCAGTAGGAACCAGGTGTTGGCAGTCCCCATCAGGTGCATGCCATGCCTCTTCACAAACTCCATTGAGAACAATCCATATGCAGATTTGGGATCGAAGGCTTGTTTGTTGGTTGACTCTACTGGCTTGAGTTCTTCAGTGTTCAACACCTTGGCCATATCTGTTGCAGCCTTGCTATGGTTCCCTTGAACTAGTGCCGTGTATCTGGCAGTTTCGGGCATTTTTAAGCGCCAGTAGAAGGTGAGAGCCGCTGGGATAGCACCAAACATGAGCACAATCCTCCACACATAGTCTCCCTGGGGTTGCGTGGACATCACGTTATCATTGGAGAAGGGTACTGCTGGAAAGTGGTCGAGGAATGCTTTGGAGACGATCATGGACACAAGTCCTGCAACCAGAATCCCCATTCCTTGCATAGCAAACACCGCTGCTATGAACGCACCTCTGGTTTTCTGGCTGGCATATTCAGACATGATCACGGCGGAGAGAGGGTAGTCTCCTCCGATCCCGAACCCTAGCCAGAACCGGAAGAAACAAAGTGTCCCTATCACACTCGAGGCATCTGAACCGAAGGAAAGTCCAGATGCTAAGGCACAACCCACCATGGTGACTAGAGTTATGCCATAAACTTTCTTCCTGCCAAGCTTGTCTCCGAGCCATCCGAAGAAGAGCTGCCCTACCAGCGTCCCGCATAAGGCCACTCCCGTGATAGCTTCCTTCACATGAGGTGGCAATGTCCCGACCTTAGGCTTGCCGTGCTTGTCAAGTATCGCGGGGTCGAAATAGTATAGCCGGCCTATGAGTTTCGTCACTGCAGAAATGCAGAACAGATCATATGCATCAGTGAAAAACCCCATGCCCGCAATGATGATGGCCTTGAAGTGGTACAGCTGGGTTTTGGCATTGTCCAGCGCCGAGAAGACGCTTTGGGTTTGAATTTGATCCGCCATGAGCGATACACAGATGGTGGTCACAAACAAACTGTAAGAATCACATATGCTAGATTGGTTGGGCTTCAACTTCAGGTGCAGGATTTAACATGATCTCTCAACAGCTCAAAAATGGCTGGTTAACACATTCTTTGTTCTTGTGTAAAGCTCTAGAGGAATGTCCCTTAGTCATCGACGTAGTTGTTTTGTCATAATGTTCATTCCAACAAAGCAATATACATGGGCCGGTTCCTGGCAAGCTCTATTAGCATGCAAACAACCCTTCTTTTGTGTCTTCTTCTGCAGGACAAATTTGGAAGTTACTTCAACAGTTGTTCTATTATATCTTTCCTTATCTAATTAAATCTGGTTGTTTTCTTCTTCTTTTCTTCAAAGTTAATTTTCAGAATCCGTCAAAGTTTCAGCTTGTCTAGCTTGTTCCATAAACATGTCAAGAACCAGCTTTTATAGTTCTTGGAATATTCTGCTCTTCTGCTAAGTTCTCGTTGGTTTATTCCAAATCCAATAGTAATAATGTTTTCACTTTCTAACAGGTCTGAAAACCGGGATCTTTCGGAGCTCAACGTTTTTGATGGAAACTTCTTAAGGGTCCATTTACTTGTGGAAATTTTGTCATGTTTTCATCTTCAAATTTTTTTTATAAATATTTAATTATATAACTAGTTTTCAAGTGATGGAAAATCTTGTTTTCCAAATATTAGAAAACAAGATTTTTTATAATCTAAAAACTAGTTATGTAATCAAACATTACAAAGAAAATTTAGAAATGAAAACTTCGAATTTTGCACAAGTAAACGACTCTAAGCTTTTAGGATTTTGTTTCTGAAGACACCAGGAACATGATAATGTCACAACTGAGCAGCGTAGAATAGCGCAGTGTTTTTTTCTTTTTTCCTTTTTGCTCTTCAAGCTGCTACATTACAGAAATCTGAGCCACAAAGATTTGGAAAGATGTGTTAGAGAAGTAGATCTCAGTTACAACAAGAGCTAAGAATAAACTGTGCTTCCTATGCCTATCATGGAGTGTGACATGACAGAGCTACAAATACAATTAGGGTACAAAATTCAGGTCCCTCAAGACTTGTTTGGGGAGCTAGCAAGTGCTGCTATCTTCTTCTGAAGTTGTGACTTGTTGGCACCCACAAGTTTGTCTATTTGTCTCCCATCTTTAAGGAAGAAAAAGGTTGGTGTGGCAGAAATATCCCATGACTTACTGAATTCCTGCACCACACCAGATATAAGAATATCAGCAGAAAAGAAAAACAAAAACACAAAAAAAAACCCTAGGAATATAAGAATAAAATGTAATGTAACATACAGCAAGTTCATCAACATCCACTGTAACGAATATGAAACATTTGTGTTTGTCAGCAAGCTCGCGGTAGGCTGCCGCTATCGATCTGGAGGGAGTGCACCACCGCGCACTGAAATTCGCCACGAGCTGTGATGGGGATGGTAGAGAAACATCAGAATGTCTGCCTTAGTTTAAGCAATTGGGTTTTACTTGGAGTGCAAGTAAGATAACAACATTGTAGTTGACTTGACTTACAAGCTTCCCATCTTTATTTGCTTCTGATAGCTTTGCCTCCCAGCTCTCAGCATTACAGATAAGGTGAACATTTCCTCCCCCAAGCTCTATAAGTTGACCTTGATGATCCTTATCATCATCATCATCATCATTCTGTTTGCACTTGAAGAATCCCAGGACCTGCACACCAAAATTTTTGAGCCTAAGAACATCACTCTGTTTCATCAAAGCTAAAAGCTTCTCAAAAAATTTTGTTCCCTCCAACTTTTCCCCTCACAATATTGCCTTTCATTTTTCAAAAGCTCCAACTTTCAAAGTCCTATTATAAAGAACATATTTATTGCTGCTACATCTAGACAATTTGGTTTTCTTTGTTGGGTGTCTTATGGGGTGTCTCGGGGCAAGGTTCGGGGCAAGGTTATATAGCAAGGCGTACTAAACAAATACTCCTTTCGTCCCAACAAAGATGATACGTTTGACTTTTGAATTTGTGTTTGACTCAAATTTGCATAAAAAAGATTTCGTTCAAAAAATTCATAAAAAATATATTTAGAAACTAGACACATCAAATTATCATATGTATAAAAAATATCTAACTTTACATGCTTGAATGTTAAAGGAAATATATCATACATTAAATGCTGAAAAAGAAACATATTATCTTTGCTGGGACGGAGGTAGTACTTCATCTATCCACAAAGATTGCAGTTTTTTTTTTTTTCAAAGTATTTAATCTATAATTTATTTTTATGAATTCATAGACATGTAAAGTTAAATGATCTATATGATTATCATAATTTACAATCTAAACTTTCTAGATAAATTATTATGAATTTCTTTCAGTCACTGTAACTTGAAATATCAAAGTCAAACACAACAATCTTTATAGGACGGAGGGAGTATCATCATTATACCTGCACCTTAGTTTCAAGTAAAATTAAAAAATGAATGTATATATGAAATTAACAGTGTAAATTACTTATACTATAAAATTAGTGAGGAAGTTATGAGACAAACCTGCTTCACCTTGGCAAAACAATGGCCCATGTGCCCAACTGCACTCTGTTGATATTGTTATGATAGGTCTCCTGCCTGCAAAATCAACTTCATCAGATTTTTTTTTACATATTGTTATCCTTTGTAGGAAATTCTAGGGTACTGACTCAAGAATTACTCCCTTCATAGCCATTTGAAAAAAAAAAAGCTGTTATCTTTTTACCGTCCTCTTCTGATTAAGCCATACTACTTACAGGTAGTCTTTCTACCAAAAGAAATTGTTAATTATAGTTGCATGGCTACATCAAATCAAGTTATCTCACTTTTATCATAAACAAACAAGATTAGCTTCTATAATAATTCAAAATAAAGAAAAAAGGTACAGAAATTTTGTTTCAAATTAAACAAAAACTCCACAAAATTAAAATAATATGAACTGCACAAGCAAGGAACATGTACCTTAGGATCCTAAAATTTGACATGTATTTGCGTAGTAGCTTATGGAACAAACCATGTTGTATTGAAGGCAGCCCTTGGTTCAAGAAAATCTGGAAATGCAACCAATGATCCAATGCAGAAAGAAACAGAAAAATGAGAGGAAGAAGAAGAGGAAGAAGGATCCAAATGAAACAAAACTGATGAAGAGAGAATTGGAACAGCCAAAGATTATGTTACCCATTTTTCCTGTGGTGGTTTTAATTGAATAGGTCTTGTTAATGGGATTGTATGGGAAGTGGGAACTCTCTAACCAACTTTTCTATAAATGGCATGTTATAAGCTCTCCCACAGCTTTGGCCAATCAGTTAACCAGTAATATTAATCGGTTTAATTAGGTACCATTGAAAAAAAGAAAAGAAAACAAATATAATTCTGAATCAAGTATATAAGTATTACTATTAAAAAAACCTACCCGCCGCCTTCGTTTTTTTTCGTTCCAGCCGGCGATGGCCGCCTGGCCCTCTTTGCTTCCCTCTGTTCGATTCCGGCCTCGGGTCTGGCTACTCTGCACTTCTACCGGTTGCTTGGTGTCTCCTGTTCATGGAGGGTTTTCGATTAGAATTTCTGCTATCAGCCCAGGTGTGCTTCTTCGGTTGGCGAGGACAGGGTTTCTCTTTGCGTTCTCACATGTTTCACCTGTGTCTGCTACTGATTGGAGCCACCGACGGGTTGATGGCCGGCAACGACTGTTCCGCGCTGATGTTCGGTGTTTCTCGCCTCGTCGGAGT
>JBBYHH010100390.1:0-12182 GCA_038382905.1 Daphne laureola
ATTTTATCTGAAATCCAGGTTTATTCACATCTGTGGTTATCTAACAGGAGCAAATGTTTGAACCAAGGGTTGACATTGTGGTTATTATCCCCCTTGTTGGCTAGTTAAAAGTGGATGTGTACAATGGATAGGTTCGTTTTTATCTTATTTCTCAGGTAGCAAAGCAGATGATGAAACAATACAGTGGTTTGCACGATTGGAAGTTGGTTAATATGTGGAAAGGAAAATCCATGAAGTGGAAGATAAGTGGGTCGCTGGAATGGAAGCTTGGTGTGTATTGCACATTCACATCTGTGGTTATCTAACAGGAGCAAATGTTTGAACCAAGGGTTGACATTGTGGTTATTATCCCCCTTGTTAGCTAGTTAAAAGTGGATGTGTACAGTGGATAGGTTCGTTTTTATCTTATTTTTCAGCTAGCAAAGCAAATGATGGAACAATACGGTGGTTTGCACGATTGGAAGTTGGTTAATATGTGGAAAGGAAAATTCATGAAGTGGAATATAAGTGGGTCGCTGGAATGGAAGTTTGTTGTGTATTGCACAAGGAGTCAGTGTGATAGATAGATGAAAAAGACGGTACTTATGTGCAAAAGAAGAGGAGGATATGCGAAGGGTGGTTTGTAGGATTGCAACCACCAATGAGATAAATCATATCTTATATTATGGCTGTGTAAGGGGATTTTGGGTTAAGAAAAGAGCATGTTGACTTTGTAATTTGTGGATGTATGTTAGCAATTTGACTAAACAGAAACGACTTTTCCCACCCCCATGGTTGGGTCACAAGGGTTTTATGGGGAACCCCTGATGGTTTTTTTTTTTTGTTCTTTATCCTTGGTCACCGCACCTAGCGAATCAAGTAGGCGAGTCGAGCTTGGATTGCCTCCTTAGAGGTGGTCTAGCCCATCAATTTGGTTGAGCCTTGTATTTTCCTCTGTCTTTTTTATTGTTCGGGTTGATCATGGAGGATTTACAGTGTTTGACGATTTTGATAGGGATTGTCATCTTTGATTTAGGTGATTCTTGCTCGAATAAAATATGGCGAACTAAAATTTGTACATATTTATATACATTAATAAAATAAGTAGTTACTTTCCACACAAAAAAAAAAAAACACAGAAGGAAAAGAAAAAAACACAATAAAAGAAAAAGAAAAGAACACAACAGAAAAAGTTTTCTAGAATATGTCCTTTTTTTTTTTAAGTGTCAAAGAAACGCACACAAAGAAGAAGGCAAACAAATGTATATTTTTAATTGTTCATTATTGACCTTTCATATTTGATCCTATGCAGCAGATTGGTCCCTAAACTAATCTAACTTGCAAATAAACCCTAAATCGTCTTTTCTTTGCCCCTCCTTTTCTTTCTATCCACTTTCCTTTCCTACGCGTCAGAATTATGCTACAAAGTAGACAGATCATCCCTCAGGCACAACTACACTTCAAACATCCAAAGTTATCACCACAATCAAATTGATTCATTCATTCTCTAGGTTTCACCATTCATCAACAATTACCAATCATGATCACCACCATTACCATAACCATAAGCTTTAATTCTCAATACCACAAAGTTGAGAGAACTTTTCCAAACATCAGCCAGATAGAAGAAACAAACATTACCAAAACAATCAAGCACAACTTAACAAGGTAAAGCTCTTCCATATGTCCACAGATGAGAAAACGTGTGCATTCTTTCTTGTATATCTTTCATGTTCATGCTACAAAAGATAGCAGCGCCATGTATGTACTCGTATATTCAAAATCACAGGACATTGTAACGGAAGGAAAGTAATTCCAGTGCCGGAAAATAAGAGGCAGGGGAATTGATGATATTCTATTACTTGTATGAAAGCAAAGCAAAGATGATTTACTTCTGATATGATGCATCAGTGAAGCAAGTACAACCTGGACTTGGCAACAGATACCGTTGAGCAAATGGATCTGCAGGCAATGATTCAGCTGATACTCTTCAGCAATGAGAAAATCTGGAACAAATCTGCTAAGGCTGAATGAACTTTGGAATGAAAAACCGTTGCGTGTCACATTATTTCCGAAGCAGTCTAACTATATTGACCTGCTCTTCATTCTGCTTCCCGCTTATTTAACGAATCCGCTGAAAAATTGTTAAAAAGGAAAAGCCGCAATACAATAACTCTCATGAATGGAATCGGGATCTCTCGGACAAAACCATGTACATCTCAAATAGCTCTGAAAGAGGCATGCCTCCTCCGCCTATCCAACTTCAGCCTCCTGTTACTCTTGTTTTTTATAGGCTTCAACAGTCGTTTTGATTCGACTTCAGACTGAACCAAGGATTGCAGCCTGTGTAAATGTCCAATGCACTGCTTATGCTGGCACACGTCGCAACTGGTACTATCTGGCCCATCTGGAGTGAATAACCTGTTGTATGGTGAGTGCCACTTCGCTTGCAAGTAAGCTAGAGACCTCCATGGTGGTAAAGGCATGGAGTTTTGTTTCAGAGAAGATTTAGCAGCTTCAACCATGACAGGAAGGAACTGCTTCAGTCCAGACAGTGAGCCCACATAAACGACCGGAACTGATTTCAAGATTCTGTTATAAGAATCAACTGCCCTGGCGATTTCGAAGTGACTTCTGAAATCTATATCAATAATTAGACGCTCAGAGTCTGAGCCCCCATCTTTGTGGTTGACCACATCTATGTATTCATGATCCCCTGAAGACACCAAAGAAGTTCAAATTTAATAATGACTTTGGTGAGAATAACAACATTGACAGAAAACAGAATGGAAAGAGAAATACATGTACAACATTTCAATTTTCTAAAGACAACCAAAATAATACTCAGAAAAGAGAAACAACCAGTGATGATGAAGAATTTCCAATAAAAAAAGAAATAAATAAAAGTAGAAGAAAATTAAAGGTAGGGGTTAAAAAAGATGCAGACCCTGATCCAATATCATATAAAATCCCAGGAAAAAAAAATCTCTATTCTACAACCTTATACATATATTACTATGAATGACAAAGGTGGTGGCAGTGTCCATATGAACAGAACAAATATCAAATCTAGAACTTCCTTTCTTCACTTGCTTTTCACAGTTCTTCTCTCCTAACATTGCAGCAAGATATGTTCTTGATAACCCAACTGTACTAGGAAGAGTTCGAAGACAGAATTTTGGGACATACCTCCAGGAACCTTGCCACTCCCCTGCCACTTTGATGCACACACGGCAGCATCATAATCAGAAAGCCTCAAAAGCTTCACCAAAAAAAACCTGATGCAACTGGCATTACATGGACCTGATTTCACAAAATGGAGGTCTGTCTCATTTATGGATAGTAGGAGCGAGTGAACCGCCGACAGCAAGTCAATTTCAAACTGAGGTACTGAATGGCTAAAGATCTGCAAGGAGGTATACAGCAAGCACAATGAAATTGTTGCAGGAAAACCGACCAAAATGCTGTACTGTGATGAAGTTTTAAAAGCCAGATTATAATCAAAGCTCACACTTCTACAATGCCATTATGTTCAAGGAAACTTCAATTACATTTTAAAATTCAACCAAAGACATAACCTTAATATTCATAATCATACTACAACTTAATCCTGACTATGCTGACGTTGGTGGCATGAAGTTAATATTGTGAATTAATTGTCAAGATTAGTTAAAGGCCAACCCCCAGGATATATCTATAATAAGGAACAGTGAAAGATTGCTTGTTCATTTCATTTGCAATAGAAGAACAGGTAGTGTGTTCACCCGCCATGCTGATCATGTCCATCAACATAGTTTTATATGGGAAAACAAAACTTTGATGGATATGTGGCTTATTTGCACAACTTTTAGACTTCATACCATTCCAGATCTGGAATGGTATAAGCCACTATATTTTCTTTTCTTTTTTTATGGAATACGCCACTATGTTCTAGTCAACGAGGATTGTGAAAAAATTAAAAGCAGGCAAACTACTACTTTTTGTGAAAATACGACTCACAGCTTCATTCTTCCTGTTCTATTCATCCTTCCTATTAAGAAAAAAGTAAAACTTATTATCGTTAACCAAGGTATTACAGGAGCATTTCCTCCATTTGAAAGCAATTGTTAAACTAACTTCAGCCATTATAATGTGGGATAGAATTCAACAATCTAAACTCCAATTGAGCCTCAGAAGTGTAGGCTAGAAAGGAATTGCTGCGCTAACTACTAGCAGTACGAGTCGAGGAAAAAAAAGAGTTGTCTAAATTTGGCATTCTTGCATATCTTTTTCAGAAAGAACAGGGAAATAAAGAAGAAAATGAGAAGAGCATTCCACAAAGCAATGCCACAACAAGCCAAAGACGACCAAATCACAGTCAAACTAATCACAGTCAACATTTCTATCACAAAACAGCCTGAGAAGAACATAGAAAATCTCTACAGATAAAAATTGATTACCGATATCTTTTCGGCGAGGTAGTGGAGATCGGAGAGGCCGGAATCGCTGTCGCTACTGCACAACGACTCCCCGCCGGCGCTGCCTCCATTCTCCAGGAAATCGCTAACCATCAAAGCGAGATCATGCTCGCTCTCATGGCTAAACCCCCAGACATTGCTCCCACCGTCGCCGGGACCAACCCGAACCCTGCACTGCATCATCGCCAAAACCGGAATTCACCGACGAAACCGCCTCCTCAAATCAAAACCGCCTCGGATCCCCTGAAAACCATCCAAAAACTCACGAAACCGAAGAACAGAGTACCGATTTATATCTTAGGGTTTTCAATTCCCAGAACAAGAACAGATCATTGTTTTCGATGGTTTTTGATCCACGGGGGAAGAGAGAGGGGAAGAAAAAAAACGTTGAGAAAGAAACCCAGTGGATGAAAGGCGAAAGCAACGGGAAGGCGCTGTTGATATAAAAGTTTTGAGGGACCGAAACTACGAAAACGGCCCTGTGTTCTTACAGTTATTACGAGTATGCCATTTTACGGATTAACTACACACGGGAATTTCGTGTCCAATGGATAAGGCATACGAATCTGTGTATTTGGACTAAAAAAGAGGAAAGATTCGTTGTGTGACTTCCTCAAAACTCAAACAAATTAACGTATTTTGAAATCGTATTTCCGTACCCGCAGAAGTTGGAAATGAGAAAAAATAAACATTTTCAATTTATGACTTATAAGAGCATCTCCAAGAGACTTTTTATTTTCTTGATATGCTCACTTTTAGAGAGTTTTAAGTATTTTTTTTGTCCAACAGCCTCCCCATCTCATTCTCAAAAATGAAAAAAAGGAAAAAAAATGGAGAGTCTTCTCTAAATTTGGAATACTCTTCAAATTTTGAAGAGTCTCCTCAAATCCACTTTTTATAAATCTCTCTCTCTTCTCTTCCTAAACCACTTCTCATTGATTTAAATATATTTCTTCTCTCTCCTCTCTCCACTCTCCAAATAATTTATTAATTATTAATCAACGATATATAATATTTTATTATTATAATAAATGCATGATTCTTTAAAATGGAAAAGCTGTTGGAGTTTGAATAATATTTTTTTAAAGAATATGACTTTTTTCTCTCTATTTTAAAGAAATTTTTAGAGAAACTGTTGGAAATGCTATAAATTTAACAAGTATTTTATATAAACAATTTTTATGTAAGACTGTACAGCGTGAAAAATGTTTATGAGTTTAGAATTGGTACGTTTAATTTGTGATTCTGTATTTGATTTAATTCTTCGCTAAGAACAGCTTGTTAAAAATTTGAAAAAAAAATAAAACATATACTAGTATTTAAAAACGAGAAAACGTTGATTTACTTGGTGTATAGTAAAAATTGGTTATCATGCTTATAAAAAACGTTGAATTTTCTTTTTATAAATTAGATATTGAAAAAAAAAATTAACAATTAAAATGAAATGAAGAAGTATATTAATCAAGTCTTAAATTTTCTGTCCATGCCTGAAATATTTAATGGTTACAATATTTTTAATTAGTTTTTTTTTGGAAAGTGAATGAAAAATTTGTGACGGAAAAAGTTCAATGGAGTTGTTAATTTTGAAACTTTATGGTATTAATTGTGCAATAAAAACGTGAATTGGGGAGACCAGGAGGCAGCAGGGGTAAAATCGTGAAATGACAATGTAAAGTAGATGCTGTCTTCTTCTTCTTCTCCTCATTTCCAGTTAGGCAATAAATAAATGTGAATTATTATCATTTCTTGGTGACCAAGTCACCAGGCAAACTGGATGGAGGAGAGAGAATAAATAAATTAAAATAAAAGGTTTGGGCAGAAAAATAACGTGAACTATACGGCGACGTTTTCGATACATCAATTAATGAATTTGATTAAATTAACTGTGGAATAATTGAACTCATGAGTTGGCTTGATTTGATACAGCCTCTCAATACATTAATTATTAGATATTTTAATCTTCATTATTGCTTAATTAATGCCAATTGTGCTTTTCAGGCAGAGTGATTGCTCATTGTCAATGCCAATTCAAACAACATTAGTAATGCTAATCATTTGCAGAATATTATGATTAGTAATGTTAATAATCAATTCTTAAGTTGATATAAATTTAATTTTCTTAGGGCATGGCTCCTCTTATCCTTATAAAGTTGTACCCAAGATGAAAGTTGAACAAACAGTTTGAACTCAATTCAAATAAAAGTTTATTTGCGCTGATTTATATTATTTTTAAATCAACATTGAACAAAATTCTAAACTCGTTACATTTATCAAACCTAACGTGAGTAGTTTAATACTCAACTCAACTCGATTTTATCCAATTTTATTCTATTGTTATTCGTGAACAGCTTGAGTTCGAGTCGAACTCGATTGATTTAAACCTCGTTTGAGTTCATTCATATTATTTTCAAGCAAAACTTGAACACAATTTCAGGTTCGATATAACTTTCAAATTTAACATGAACAATCTAGTATTTGACTCGACTCGACTCGTTTTCCGTCATTCATGTGAGAAGTGTTTGACGGGAAAGAGGAAATTCAAAGATGTTTATAGCTTGATATTGTTTATGTTCCAACACCCAAAGATTCAATTAAAAGATGAAGATTTATAATGAGAATATAAATTGTAACAAATCTTTTTTTTCCAATGAAAATAACAAATCTTTTTTAATTAGCCGCGTGAAAACAAATATTCAGGAAAAACCCATCAAACACCCCTATACTTATCTACAAATAATAAAATGCACTGGGATTAAATGTTTAAATACGAAAAATAAAATATACTCCATCCATCTTACAAAATTCAATACTCCCAGCATCGTAGCAAAACTACACGTTTTCCCTGGTTACTTATCCTAAAACATAACTTCATCAGTCCTATAAAAATTGTTATTTTTTATTTTAATATTTTAAGTTGTGGGGTTTGATTTATAATTTTATTAAGATAAATAGTAAATAAATAAAATAAAAACATATATATCTATAAAGTTTATATTAAATTTTTTGAAAAGCATATAAATAATTTAACATTATATATCTATGAATTCATAAAAATAAATCAAGATTAAATACTTTGAAACTATAAAAAAAAATCTCCAATTTTTATAAGACATAGTAATAATTTTCTTAAAAATGAAACATTTTTACAATAATTTTATTTTATTACCATTCAATTCTTTTTCAACTCAAAAAATCTATTGTTATCTCATATACATACTTTACCTTACTACCATGTAATGAATAATATCCCTTCATCCCAAACTTGTTATTACAACATTAAAAAAGAATTGTACATAGTGAAATGATTTATTTTTTTTATTCTACTTTTACCCTTATATATATACTCACTTAAAAGCTCTTTTGAGTAAATTGAGAGAGATGAGAATGAATTTAGAATAGGTATTGATAGAAATTTATGTAAAATAAATTACTCCCTCCGTTTGATAAAAGTTGAATTATTGTTTTGATAGTTTCACAATATTTTAGCTATGATTTTTTTTATGAATATTGAAACTTTAAAAATTAAATATTTTACATGATATCATAATTTAAAATCTAAATTTTTTAAATATATTTTTTCTTGATTTTTTTCCACACTTTATCTTTATTAAAATTTAAATTAAATATTAAATTTTAAAATAACAAAATTAAATGATTAAACTTTAGACAGACCGAGGGAGTAATAAGTAATGACAATCTTAACCTACACAAAAAAAGAACAACTAAAAATGGCATCATTTGAAACGAGAGAGTATTAATTTTTTTTGGTTTTATTAAGAGATTTCAAACTTAAAAACTGGGAGAAAGAAAAATCAGTGAATTTAGAGTAGTTGATAAGTGAATTATTTTTTGAGTGGGTGATGAAAAAATATAAAATTTGGTTTGAGTTAATAGTGAAAAAATGTAAAAATTGATAGTGAAAAAAAAAAATAATAATAAAATCTTTTCTTCAGTGTTTGTTCTTCTTTAACAATCAGAAAAAGCATAAAAAAATTTCTAAACAAAGATCTTAGATTAGATCTGGAAAGCATGAATGAGCAGAACAAGATCCAAGATCCAGGCATCAATTTTCTTCTTCCGCCGTCATCCCCACAATCTCCTCCATCTCCTCCTCCGATCTCGACACCGAGGTACGCTAGTTTTAGAGACAACGACGGATGAGATGAGGGCTCAAAAATTGGGGAAGTAACAGAGAAGCAGCAGCAACGCCTTGACTGGCTAATGTCGAGCATTGTCCAGTCGCCATCAACGTCGTCGACAAAGTTGAGTCCAATCATCGTGCTTCTGAAATCTGGAAAAGAGGAGAAAAAAAAACAGATGACAGAGACAGAGGCGTCACCGGCGAGCGATGCAGAGGCATCAGGACTTCTAATCTCCCAACCTCAACACGACCAACCCTCCGACGAGCTCTCCGGCAACAAGAGAAGGTAATTCCTTTCCTCTTTTCTTCTGCTGTGAGCACTAGAGCTCTGAAAATTTGAGATGAGAAACAAAAATCCATCGTGAGAAACAAAATTCACCACTCCCTTTCTCACCATAGATCCAAAAATTTTAGAGGTGAAAAATTAGTTTCTCACTAATGAAATTTACGAGTGAAAAAGTTAATTTTTTCACTCTTCAAATACAAGGTTTGAAACCCCCTAGTATCAGACAATTCCTTGAACTATATTGACTCAATCATTTTAGTTCTTGAATTATAAAACGGATCAATTCAGTCTTTCAACTATGCACTATCAAGCACTTTACGTCTTTACCCCTTTGACCGTATGAATGTTATTTGACTTTAAAAAAAATGTCTATTACGATCATATTTCTTTCTAATCTATACCAAAAGTCTCTAAAACTATCAGATTTAACATAATTCAAATCCTCATAGAATATTTAATAATAAAACCATTTTTTTTTTAGCACAAAATAAAATTGGTTGCAAGTAGGATTGAGGTGGACGCGGGGTAGGAGGGGGACCACGCGCTCCGGCGTCCATGGTTGTCCCGTGGAAGCATCTGTATTTCACAATTAATTGAATCCAAATTGACCAAACAATCCATCAAATCCAAATTCATACCCTCAAAACTGACCAAACAATAACATAACACAACACAACACAACGCAACATAACACAACATAACGTCTTTCATCTTCCTAAAGCCTTAGGGTTAGACCCGTCGGCCAACTTCGACCACAACCTCAAAAAATCTACATCCAACCCCTCTAACCTTTCGCTTTCTTCCTCCAATTCCCACTTTAAAACACAATCATTCATTTTCCACGAACCATACCAAAAGTTAGGTTGTATCTATTACTTTGTTTAGTACTACATCCATTTTAATTTTTAAATACTCTTTTCATTCCAAACATATTGTTACAATATCAAAAAAAATTATGCCAAATGCATGACACATTTTCACTTTTGTTTTGTTTTATTATATTTTTACTCTTATAAATGAACTCACTCAAATAATCTAACTTGGAAGAGTGAGAATAGGTTTGGTAGCGATAACAGTAATGATGATTTTTTTTGTAAAATGAGTTTATCACAAAAAAAAACAATCTTAATCTACTCAAATAAACTAAAAGTGACAATATTTGAGACGGAGGGAGTGCTAAGTTAGCTAGTCATAGTTCCAAACGCTATTCAACAGTAGCTTTTAGTGTTGAAAGTTTAATAAGCTATTAAAACCATTGATTTTTTCTTTTCTTTGTTTCTTTCAATCTCGAACGTTAATCTAAAACATTCTTTACGAAAGAAGCCATAAGAGAACTTTTCAACATCAAAAAGTTGCATAACCTGAAAACAAAGCAGTTAAATAAAACAGCATTTGTATAATTAGGTTGCTGGCATATTAGGGAACAAGGGCATGTTCCGTGATAAGCGTTCCGCAAGGATAAACTTATCTATGAAGAATATCCGCATATCTCCGTTCTTCGAGAAAGGAGAAGAAACCAAACAGAATTTTATGACTCTGTTGATTACCTTCTGGTAGTGTTCTTAAGAAAAACCAATGAGAATTTGTCAAAAACCAATTTATCTTTCACAAACTTTACATTCATTATAAAAAAGTTCCAACTTCCCCCCAACATTTTGGAAAATAAAACACCTCTTTCAGGGGAAAATAGGACTTGCTATCACTACATAAAAAGTGAAGTTTCTGACAGCAACAGGCTGGATTCTTCCCCCTTAACATCCCCAACTCTAGAGAGAATATGACATACAAACTTTATTAATCAGTCTTATACTATAAGATCATAGATTAAAAGAAGATGACAGAGCAACTTATCTGCCTAACGTGATTTATCTAATTGTATCCACTTCCATGTGAAAGTTATAATCTTGGTATATTTTACAATCAATTAGACAGTTCAATCCAAAAGTAAAAGTACTAGATCTAGGAGCTTCTCTGAAGAGGATTTCAATAACTATAGAAGTACCTTCAGTGCTGGCTGCAAATTACACTGTTCCCAAGCAAATTTGGAAGGACCCTTCAGCAACTATCGTCTTAGAGACCGCTGCTCAAGAAAAATATTGGTCAACAAAACAAACATTGTAAAAAATACTGAATTTAGGAGAATCACAATGTGCAAGATCAGTACAAGGAAAACCTTTATCATGAGCATCTAAAATGTGCTAGTACTCTACTCACTTCAAAGTTTAAACTCTATCAGCTTTTAACAATTAAGTAAATTCTAAGACGCAAGCAAGAACGTACTCTTGGCTGATTGCTTTGCGCTCCTAGCTGTCCACTGGATGTTCCATCAATATCTGGAACCTGCTCCGGGTTATCATGCTTATAAAATGCTTGAAGAGCTCTGCCCACAAATGGCCGGATTATATTCACTTCCATTGCTGATAGATTTGGAATCTGACATCAATTCAAGATACTGGGCGTAAGGGAGCTGAGTGAGAGGACTGATTGGGGATACATGACAACCATCACATTACACATAATTAATGTAAGTAAAGGAACTAATGATAATGGAACAAGACAAATTCATGATACTAGATGCAATGAAGTTGAAAGGAGTGTAACATGACCAACTGGAGATTGAAATCCAACTGCCCCATCATCATGGAAGTAAGATCCAGTCGATATGAAACTGACACAGCCTAGATCAGTAACGAAAACTCACTGTATCCACTAGGCCAAACAAGCATAGAATTGCCAATCTTCTCATTGGATCTTGACCCGAACAAATGGTTAGGAGATGCACTTATAACTGAACTCCGGCTTCGAAGTATGCATTAGTGAAGCCCAATCTCAGCTCAAGTACAGCGAAATTCCAATCACCTCTCTGTTCCTATATCAACGACTATGATTCAAACTCAACTGGTTCATTTTCTTGAAACAAATAGTAGTAGTAATTTTTCACCATTATCCATATCACTTCGGGTATAATGTATATGTTCCAGGGTATTAACCATACAACGCACCCTACCATTAATAAACCAGCTGATGCGGTCTCAGACTGGTGAAGAGATCTGTTAGGACTTTAAAGACAGAGCAATGGGTACATGACGAGAACAAGAACTCCAGTCTTAGATAATGTTTTTGAGCCGTATTTAGGAAATAAAAACTTCACCCTCATGTACTAATCGACTCATAGTAGATCTAAATGGACTAACCTAATACTTCAAGAACAAACAAATCAATTTGTGCAACCAAGCATGACAGAAATGATTACCTTAACCGCCGATGTACCACTGAACTTCTCTAAGCTTGTTTCGATCTTGTGAAGCCGTACATCCCT
>JBBYHH010100500.1:0-14991 GCA_038382905.1 Daphne laureola
AAGTGTAAAATAATTTATTATTACAAGTTTTCATAGACATGAACTATAGCTCGATTAATCTAATTAAATTAATTAAACAAATAAAGTAGACAAATAATAAAATTATAAAATAGATGCCAATATTTAATAAGTATAGAAAAATAAAAAATGTGACATTTTTTTACGTGAGAGAAACACAACAAAAGTAGATGATGGATCTTCAACTCAATCTTTCCCCGGATGATAATTTCCTCAAAACTTGACAGATCAGAAGCTTGAAATTTTGAAAACTGTTGAGAGAAGATGAAAAAAAATGTAAAGTATTTGAGTGAAATCGACGTGGAATATATAGAACAGATCTACTCTGGCTCCTTACGCAGTAACAGGCCGCAGCAACCGACTGGTATGTCAGCCTCGTAGAACGCGTGGTGTTTGCTGCAGCCTTGCTGCGCTTTCGACCGCAGCAAACGTGACTGCCACCATGGATGCGCCGATTTGCTATGACTGGCACTTTATTGCGGCCTTTTGCGCAGCAGAAGTCGGCCTCCTCCCAATAGTGTTAGGTTTGTTAATATACATTTACCCCTCAAAAGAACATTAATTTATCCAAAAATAATCATTTATTTGAATAGCTTACTTTTAAAAGGTTTCACACTTTCGTACAATCTTAATTATAATAATTTATACAAATATTTTAAAAAAAAACTTAATAAAAGCACTACCTTATTTACTATCACAGAACCTTAAACTCCTATAATATACAAGAATTTTTTTACAAACATATATAGTAGAATGGAAACGTAGAATTCATATTTTAGTTACTAATGTGTTCCCTCTCTGTTGTACAGAATAGGAATAATCTTCAAAGGAACCGCTTTCCTTATTGTTACACCCATCCTCTCACTCATATCCATTTCCTCTGGCTTAACGCCTTCAGGAAAAACCCAATCAAAGTTATACAGCAATGACCCGAGAGCTAACGACAGAACACGCGACACCAATGACACAGCTGGGCACATCCTTCGTCCAGACCCAAATGGAATATACTCAAAATGATGACCTTTATAATCAAGTAGCATAGCTTCACCATCCTCCATGAACCTCTCTGGCTTGAACATCTGAGGATCCTTCCATGTGTCCCCGTCTCGGCCAATGGCCCAAGCATTAACCAGGATTTGGGTACCCTTAGGGATGTGGTAACCTAGCATGCTGCAGGATGTTAAAGCCATGTGAGGGACCAGCAAAGGAAGTGGGGGGTGAAGTCTGAGTGTTTCTTTTATTACAGCTTTGAGATAAGAAAGGTGTTCAGTTTCTTGCCCTTGAAGCTTTCTCTTGTTGGGACCAATGGCGGTTCGGAGTTCGGTTTGGACCTTTGCTAGGGTTCTTGGATTGTGCATGAGTTCTGCCATTGCCCATTCTAATGTACTGGTGGTTGTATCAGTTCCTGCTGTGAACATTTCCTAGTAGAAGATATAAAATGACGGTAAATAGTATATAAAGTAGAAGATATAGAGTTTGTCATTCCATTTGTTTTTGTGCTAACAATAAATTGATACTCCTATGATTGATTTTTAAATTAATATAGATTACTATGCCTTTAACCCTAAATGATTTGTAAACTTTATTTTTAAATTATAAAGGAAAAATGACAAATCATATTTGAGAAGGACGAAGTATTTGTTTTTCTATGTCAAGATATTGTTGGAAATGCTCCTCACCACCTGAATGTTGGAAGCTGAACTAGTCAAGAGCCATTGAAGTCAGTTGAGTTAGCTCCAAGTAATTAGAAAGTTAACTGCTATTAATTAGGAAGTTGTTAGCTGATTTATCTTAAGTTGTTAGCTTGTTTATCTCCCTACCGTTGTAAGCTTCTCTATATATTTAGAAGAAGCAAGAGTCAATAATCACACGAGTTGAGACTTCAAACCTGCGTATTCTGATTCTTTTCAAACATTGTGGTATCAGAGCCCAAAGGTTCTAAATCCTTATCTCTTCAACTCTGAAATATCAAACACATAAAATCGACATGACATCTTCAAGCAATAATGGTGTTAATGTCTCACAACCACATATTCCAAGCTTCAAAGGTGACAATTATGACTATTGGAGCATCAAAATGAAAACCCTCTTCATTTCACAAGATTTGTGGGATCTGTTGGAGAAGGGCCCTAGCGAAGGGACAAGTGGAGAAGCATCAGGAAAAGAAATCATGAAAAAGGATGCTAAAGCACTTTTGTTCATCCAACTAGCCATTAAAGACAACAAATTTCCAAGGATCTCTAGATCTACCACAGGAAAGCAAGCTCGGGACACCCTAAAGAAGATATACCAAGGATCAGCAAAGGTAATATCTGTAAAGTTGCAATTCTTAAGGATGAGTTTTGAAACACTCAACATGAAAAATGGAGAATTAGTTGGGGATTACTTTGGAAAAATCTCTTCCATAGTAACACAAATGAGATCTTATGGAGAAAATATCTCAGACTCAACTGTGGTCACTAAGATCCTCAGAAGCCTCACATCTAAGTTCGATCATGTTGTGGCTTCCATAGAAGAATAAAAAGATTTATCAATTCTATCCGTGGATGAGTTAATGGGCTCTCTTCAAACTTATGAGGCTAGAATCAATAAGACAACAGTCAAAGAAGAAGAACAAGCCTTTCAAGTCCAAGGAAATCCAAGGTTCGTTAATCAACAAAGAGGAAGAGGCCGCAGAAGATTTGCAACAGTTCAGTGCACCTATTGTAAGAAATTTGGTCATAAGGAGGATACTTGGTCGCACAAATATGAACAAGCTCAATATGCTAAAAATTCAAATGAAGAAGAAGAAGAATAATATTTGTTCAAGGAAAATGAAGGAAGTCAGAGGTCTGGAGTTTGGTATCTTGACAGTGGCTGCTCAAATCACCTTACTGGTGAAAAAGAGAACTTTAAAGAACTGGATGAAACTCACAAAGCACATGTAGGATTGGGGAATGACAAGAAAATAGATATTGAAGGCAGAGGTACAGTAGTTATATACATAAATGGTACAGAGAAATATATCTGAAATGTCTATTTCGCTCCTGGTCTTGCTCATAATCTGATAAGTGTAGGGCAATTAATTGCTAATGATCTTTCTGTTGTGTTTCAGAAAGAATCATGTGTAGTTAAGTCTCATATTAATTTCTAATTCCTGGTCTTCATGGTTGAATCTCAGATTCTCCATCATTCAAGATGAAAGAATGACGATGGGGAAGGCGACGGTGACGGCGATGGAGAAAGCTCTCCATGGTGATGATCGGTGACTGTCGACGGGCCATACGGTGTGGTCGATCAATGAAGAACGGGCGGCGAGAAAAACAGAAAGCGAGAGTCGACGCAAGGTGGGGAAGGGGTGGGGTGGGAGTTGTAATTAATGTAATTAATGAAGTGTTGAGTTGTAATAATTGGATAAGGTGCACACCTTAACACACTTTAAGAGGTGCACAGTATATCCTAAGTCTTTGAAGATACAAGCACCTGTTGGCTACATTTAGAAGAACCTGTTAGCTACAATTTTGTATATTAGGTGGTCGGTGATTTTGTTAAGTTTTTTAATTAATTATTACAGAGTACATGATTTAATAGAGAAATTATTTTTAAATTCCATAAAAGTTATTGATGTATTTATCAAATCATTTCGTTACTCTAATTTTCTATTATGTAACCTCATTAAAATTTTTAAACACCGAACAAGGCAAATTTCATAATTTTTAAAGTTTATAAAAGATAATATTTGTGAAGATAATGATCTAAGTAATTTTTTGGTAAATAAAACAATGTGTTATTTTTATTCGATTAGTATCTAAACTTTATATAGTATTATTCATAGTAAATAATTTTTAATTGTTTGTGTGCATTTTCTTTTAGATTACATTTTCTATGTAAAATGAATCTATCTTTTAATTTATACCTAGTTAAGTAATCCATTAGTTGGATACAAATAAAAGTTGAAAAATAATATGGTATTTTTTCATAAATACTAAAAGTTGAAGAAATAAACCAACTCACATAATTTTTCAAAGTTAATGACATGAAGTTAAAGTTAAGGGACTAACTCCCATCATTTTGTAAAGTTTAATCTATGAATCAAAGTTGAAGGACTAACTTGTACTAGTTGTCAAAGTAGAAGGATCAATAGATCATTTAGGCATTTTCCCAAGTCATTTGGACACCCTCTCGTTAATGACCTCTCCATGTTCATCTTTTTGTGAGCCAATGTATGATAATTTAATTTTTGAACACTTTCTTGGCCCACAAAATTGAACATACATGATTCTCCCTGTCCAATAAAGATTGTTCCGTTTAACTTTCGACATTGTGTTTGACTCATTTTTAGCAAAGATGAATTTGTTAAAAAAAATCTTAAAACATATATTTAGAAATTAGCATTTCCCTAAAGTTTGTATTTACTTTGGTAGTGTGAAATTGTTTTTACAACATCACAGGTTTTTCATAATAATTCTATGGATCTCATACCATTATATAGTACTGCCTCCACATCTGTCCCATCAAATATGATACATTTGACTGAGCATGAAGATTAAAAAATATTGTTGACTTAAGGGTAAGAAGGTAAAGTAACTATATAAATAGAAGTAATTTTTTTAGTAGGAAAGGAAGTTGAGGTACTAAGGTAAAGTTGGTGTATAAAAGTTTCCTAAAAAGAAAAGGATAAAGTCCATTTTTAGTCCCTTAACTTTAGAACGTGTCATATTTTGATCTTATTTTAAGAATTTGTCCTATTTTGGTCTTAAACTTATGGTTTTTTGTCACATTTTAGTCCTACCGTTAGTTTAACCATTAAGTATTCTATTTTCTTTGTTAATTTTATACAATACCCCTGTAATGATAGTCTATCTAGTTAGACGTTTAATAAAAACTATAGTCATTGAAATTTTAACAAATATACACACATGTCCTCAATCTTTTCAATTGGACATTGCCCAAATTTCCCCCAACCCTCTGTTGCTCCTTTACAATTGAAACCATCAGATTCTTTTCTCCAACTCTGAATTGAATTCTCCTTATTTAGCGTCAGATTGAAGAAAAAAGAATCAGCTCAGCTTTGTTTTTCTCCGCCAAGTACAGTGTCTCCAGCTACCTAAATCGCATCATGTGTGAAAGCCTAGATGACATAACCAGTAAGATAGTCATCGGTTTTTTCATTCCCTTCGTCGCTCAAGATGGCAGGTTGCACGATGACAAAGTCAGAATCAACATCAGCTGAGTTCCAGATAGAGATCTTCATGGCCTTAAACTAATTGACTGTGATATGCTTCTAGATTCGCCAACACCCATCTGGACCCGGATCCGGTGAAGCTTTCTTCGCTGGTGAGTGACATCCTCGGAGAGTAAAACTCTGACTCCACCACCCAATATGAGAATTGGAGTGATTCCCAACTTCCACACTCTCTAGCTTCAGAGGAAGCCGATTGATGTTGTGTGTGTTTGGCAATAACTTTTTCAAGTAGTTGTTTGTGTTTGAAAAAGTTATCAATGGTATGTTGAAGGAAGTGATTCTGCTACTGGTGGCTCTATCTTGGCGGCATGGGAAAGCGCCAACATGGATGGCGTCTCCTTGGCATGATGTTGGCGATACACCTGATAGTTTTGGGAATGCACAGTAGAGATAGCGTGGAGGTCAAGCAATAGAGTTTTACTCTCCGAGGACCAATGGCAGGAAATAACTCATTTGGAAGTGTAGCACAAGGACAAATTCCTGTGTTCAAAGGAGTGCCCTGTGAATTATGGAGTATTAAGATGAGAATCATATTTCAGTCGCAAGGACTATGGGAGATGATTAAAGAAGGTATCTTTGATGAAAAGTTAGAAGGAGAGCTGAGCAGGATGCCAGGGCTCTAGCTATTATACATCAGGGAGTTAATGAGTCTCTTTTCTAACAAATATCAGAGTCAGGATCAACTAAAGTGGCATGGATAACATTGAAAACGTCATATTAAGGATTTGCAAGAGTAATTATAGTAAAGCGCCAATCTTTAAGAAGAGACTATGAAACATCAGTCATGAAAGAGAATGATTCTGTTGAGACCTTCCTAACAAGAATAAAAGAAATAGTCAGTAAGATGGATACATATGGTGATACAATCGAAAATGAGGCAGTGGTGACCAAAATATTGAGAAGCTTAACATAAAAGTATGATCATGTTGTTGCTTCAATTGAAGAATCTAAAGACCTCTCTACACTTTCAGTAGATGAACTCATGGGCTCTCTTTTAGTTCATGAAGCCAAGATATCAAGGAAATCACCAAAGGGGATAGAGTCTGCCTTATAGGCTCAAGGTTTCTCTTTCTCTTCCAATTATAACTGTGGCAGAGGATCTTAAAGAGGACGAGGCACATGAAGCGGAAGGCTAAGAGCAGTTCAATGCACATTTTGTAAGAAATCAGGACATCAAGAAGAAGATTTTTGGGGGAAAATAATTTGCAAAAATTGCAAGAAGATAGGTCATAAGGAAGAGGATTGTTGGAACAAGACAGGTGAAGCAAGTTATGCTAAGCAAAGTATGGAGCAAGAAGAATATACATTTATGACACTATTTAACAAAGATCAATCTGAGGACACCTGGTATTTAGACAATGCATGTTCAAACCACCTAACAGGAAGCAAGGGAAACTTCATAAGGCTAGATAAGACATATAAATCTCAGGTACAACTAGGTAATGACAGTTAAGTACAAATAAAAGGAAAGGGAGAAGTGGCTGTAAAAATAAATGGTGAAGCAAAGATTATCAGAGATGTGAAGTATGCTCCAGGCCTAGTGCATAATCTCATCAGTATTGGACAACTAGTGCAAGATGGTTATAATGTTACATTAAATAAAAATGAAGGTCTCATAAAAAATCAAGAGGGAGAGATTGTTCTACAAGAAAATATGACAGGAAACAAGATGTTTCCAATCACACTTATATTAGGAGAAGAAGCCTTAATTACAAAGACAGAATCAGAATCTCAACTATGGCATCATAGGTTTGGTCTTCTCAATTTTAGAGCTCTACATAGGTTATCTAGTAAACACCTAGTAGATGGTTTACCAACAATCAATGAAAGTACTGAAGTTTGTGAAGGCTGCATATTTGGTAAGCAAACAAGGAATTCCTTTCCTCATAGTCAATCAAGGAGGGCAACAACCAAGTTGGAGTTAGTACATGCTGACCTTTGTGGACCCATGCAAACACCCTCACATGGAGGTAACATGTATCTATTTCTAATTACTGATGATTTTTCAAGAATGAGCTGGGATATTTTATTAAGCATAAATCTGAGGCATTTAATGAATTCAAGAAATTCAAGGCCTTAACAGAAAACAAAAGTGGTGAGAAGTTGAAAACTTTGAGAACTGACAGTGGTAGAGAATTTGTTTCAAGAGAGTTTACCTCATTTTGTGAAGAAGAAGAAGGGATCAAGAGGCAGATGACTACACCCTACACTCCAGAGCAGAATGGAGTGGCTGAAAGGAAGAACAGAACATTTATTGAGATGGTAAGGTCAATGCTCAATCCAAAAGAAATGCCACATGTTTTCTAGGGAGAAGCTACATCAACTGCTATTTATCTTTTGAATTTTTCTCCTACAGAATCTGTAGCTGATAAAACACCATTTGAAGCATGGTTTGGCTTTAAACCTTTTGTGTCACACCTGAGAGTGTTTGGTTGCATAGGTTATGCCCTGACTACCACCAACCGGTAGAAGTTGGATCAGAAAAGTTTGAAGTATATCTTTGTTGGATACTGTCAGAATTCAAAAGCTTATAGAATTTTTTATCCTGAGAGCATGAAATTCGTTGTAAGACAAGATGTTAAGTTTGATGAGACCATAGGTTGGTATAAAAAGAACCAGTCATGTACTTATATTCTGGACCCTTCGGTTGAAAAAGAATCTAATGTAACTACCCAAGAAAGTAAAGAGAATGATACTCCAGAATCTCAAGAAAATGCATCTCAACTTGTTGAAAATATGTCACAACCTACAGACAGACCTTAAAGGGCAAGAACACCACCTGCTTACCTCTCTGATTATGAGGGTAATGTGGTTATGTTTGCAGGAGATCCTACATATCCTGAGACTGCATTAAAAGAAGAAGTTTGGAAAAAGGCCATGCTAGAGGAAATCCAAGCAATAGAAAAGAATCAGACATGGGAATTAGTAGAAGCACCTGAAGGAAAAAATATCATAGGATTGAAGTGGATCTTTAAGACCAAGTATAATCCAGATGGCTCAATAAATAAACACAAGGCTAGATTAGTGGTAAGGGGGTTTAGTCAAGAGGCTGGAATAGATTACGAGGAAACATTCTCACCAGTGGCCAAGTTTGAAACTATGAGAATGATCCTTGATATTACAGCATAGCACCAGTGGAAAGTATATCAGTTTGATGTCAAGTCAGCATTCCTTAATTAATGGAGAGATTTAAAAGAAGAAGTTTATGTACAACAACCTATTAGGTATGTTGTAAAAGGAAAGGAAGGTTTTGGATACAGGTTGAAGAAAGCACTATATGGACTTAAACATGCCCCTAGGGCAGTACAATAAGATTGATCAATTATTTTTAGAAAGAGGATATAATGAAAGTCAAAGTGAAGATACACTTTAATATAAGGACTTGAAAGGTGATATTGTGATGATAAGTCTTTATGTAGATGACATGATCTACACTGGTTCCAGCAGCAGTCTTCTAAAGGAATTTAGAGAAAAGATGAAGACTGCCTATGAAATGATAGAGCTTAGTGAACTCACTTATTTTTTGGGTTTGGAAGTACAACAGACATAATAGGGTATCTTCTTGACACAATGAAAATATGCTTCAGAGTTGCTCAAAGCGTTCAACATGTGTACATGTAAGAATGTCTCTACACTAATGAATACGAATGAAAATCTCACTTTGAATGATGGATCAGGGGAAGTAGATACAAGGTTATTCAGAAGTTTGATTGGTAGACTTATCTACCTGACACACACCAGACCAGATCTGAGTTTTGTTGTAGGAATGGTATCTAGGTTTATGAATGTTCCATCAAAGCAATACTTTGGAGCAGCTAAGAGAATATTAAGGTATGTAGCTGTAACTCAAGATTTTGGAATGTGGTACAGGAAGAGTGAGAAGTTTGAGCTGTTGGGATATTCTGATAGTGACTGGGCTGGAGATCAGAATGATAGAAAAAGCACAACAAGTAACTGTTTCTTGCTTGGGTATACTCCAATTTCTTGGACCTCAAAGAAATAGGCAACAATTGCCATATCATCAGCTGAAGCCGAGTATGTAGTTGTTACAGCAACTGGTTGCCAAATTGGGTGGCTGAGAATAGTGTTACAGAATTGAGAGAAGATTAGAAAGAAGCAACACTAATTTTCTGTGACAGTAAGTCAGCTGCATCTATTGCAAAAAATCCCATTATGCATGGTAGGACAAAACATATAGAGTTAAGACATCACTTTGTACGTGACTTAATACATGAAGGGAAAGAGGAGGTGGTCTTTTGCAAAACTGAGGACCAAATAGCATATGTGTTTACTAAAGCTCTTGCAGCGGCTAAGTTTGAGGAGATAAGGAGAGCAATCAATCTTACCAGCCTTGAATCAAGAGAGGGTGTTGAAGGAAGTGATTCTTCTACTGGTGGCACTATCTTGGCGGCATGGGAAAGCGCCATCATGGATGGCGTCTCCTTGGCGTGATGTTGGCGGTACACCTGATAGTTTTGGGAATACACAGCAGAGCTATCGTGCAGGTCATGCAACATAGTTCTAAGAGTATTAGGAGTAGAATTAAGATAAAGTTAGAATAATATTAGGAGTCATCTTTGTAATAGGAGTAGCTATTAACTTCTAAAGCCTATATAAGGCCAAGTTTTGTGATTAATAAAGCATTATTTCATGTCAATTGGTTTACCTTTCTTCCTTGCGCAACTTTCACCCTAGCACGATAGCTTTCCAAGATTAGATGTAGTTGTTTCGATCTCAACCATTGAAAAATTATCCAAAATGCTACAGCTAATTGAAACAGCTATTTCCCAAACGAACCCGTTAGCCGATTTGAAGTGATGATTTACATAAAAATATTCATGGTGGTCGTGGATTTGAGAATTAGATTAAGGTTATCGATCAGCGTCGGCCATGATTGCTTCAACATAACGAGGAAAACACAGTGCTCGTCGAAATCGCCGAGATATTGGTATTTTTCGATAGTGGGGATTTCGTCGTTCAACTAGGAAGGTGGATAATTGGTGAGGAGAAATCTCAATTTTTCTAGTGATAGTGAGTTGAAGCTCCGGGAAAGACGGTCACATCTCTGATGGTAGAGATTTGTGATATTAATATGCTGATACTGATTGGAGATCACTGGCGCGGAGGTGGGTCAGTTCGGAATTCTAGAAGGTGGCTCTCTGTGCACCATTGTTCAGGGCCGATGCAACCAACGACAAAAGTTAGTGGGGAAGATGATTTTTGGAATGTGCATTAAAGAGATATTTTGGCGCACTAAAAAAAGTTAGAGAGAGGAAATCCTCTCATCTCTCTCTAGAAACCCTAGCTCAAGGATCTTTGATTATGTGAGTGAGCTTAGAAAATGGTGAGAAAAGGGCGTGCAAAAGGAGGAAAGCTGCCCTCGGAGGCTACGGTGGTGATGATGCCGTAACAGAGCGTGGGGGTTTCTGGTGTTATTACGCCGCAAGAGACTGTTCCGGACCTGATCTCGGTGCTTCTAACTCTGGCCTCTCAGATTGTTCAGGACACCCCCGATCATCAGATTGAGGCTGGAGCTCAGGGTTTTGGTGCTCTCCCAACAGGATCGAGTGTTATCCCACATGCCACGACTGTAGCACCTCCTCATTCTTCGAAGAAGGGGGAGCAGCGGTCACAGGCTAGGGCTCCAACACGTTTATCGTGGACTGAGATGGTAGCAGAAGATCATCACAAAGAATCTACATGGATTCGCATCAAGCAGCTTGTGCATTTTACTATGCCATTTCATGCGGCTGTTGTGGATGAAGATGAGATTCTCATCTCAGATGAAGAAGTGGATGAAGGCCTTCAATAGTGGAAGAACACCTTGGTTGGGTGTGTCATGGGCGCGGAGATCACTCGTGAAAACATGGACAAGTTCTCTAAAGCTAAGTGGAAGCAGGTAATCTCTTCATTGGTCACTAAGCAATCGGGTCTTTTCCTGTTTAGGTTCTCTTCGAAGATAGATATGATTAAGATTCTGGAGTCCCCTACCCACTTTGTGTTTGATAAACTCTTGCTCTTAAGGTAGTTTAAGCCAAACATTACTGTGAGTAGGGATCTTTTTAAATCTGTACCTGTCTGGGTTAGGCTTCTTCACCTCTCCTTGCAGTACTGGACCCCTCGCATCATAGGCAAATTAGTCAGCAAGGTGGGAAAGCCTTTGCTGGCAGATTCTGCTACAGTGAACCTGACTAGGTTGGGTGAACCGAGAGTTCTGGTTGAGATGCATCAGCAAGATGAGGTAGTTAAGGAGGTTAAGTTTAAGGTCAAGGGTAATACCTATGTCCAAGCAATTGCCTATGACTGGTATCCCAAACCACGTGCCTCCTGTGGTAAGTGGGGTCATTTGACATCTGAATGTGATCCAAATAAGAGATGAATGCCCCTTTTTCTGAAGAAGGATAAGAAGGTGGATCCTCATAAGTCTGAGCCTTTTCAGGAGGAGGGGTTCAGGCCAATGAGTAGGAGGCTGACCTGGAAGCCTAAATGAGGGGTTATTGCAAGCCAGGCCACTCTTGGGACTGACATGAAATTGAAAGGTATTATGGTGGATAATACGTTTGGTGGTCTGGAAGGAATTATGGAAGATGCCTCTGATTCTGATCCTGATCTGCCTAATGTGGTTAACTTGGAACATTAGGGGTTTTAACAAATCCAATAAGCAGAGAAAGGTTAAAAAAATAGTTGGAGACAAAAAGGTACAACTCTTGGCTCTTTTGGAGACTCGGGTTAAAGCAAAAAAAAACTCATTCTATAGTTTCTACTTGTTTTCGTGGTTGGGGTTTTTTCAATAACTATTATGATGCCTTAAATGGGAGAATTTGGTTGTTATGGGATCAGACCTGTTTGAGGGTGACCATGATTAAGAGTACTAATCATTTCCTGCATCTGAAGGTTTGTCATGTGTTTGAAATGTGGGAGATGCTGGTTACAGTGGTGTATGTTGAGAATGAGGGTATTTTGAGGAGTGCTGCATGGTCTGGTTTGAATGACTTAGATGTTCCTGTTAGGGTCCCTTGGATTCTTATGGGGGACTACAATGAAGTTATTAGTTCTGAGGAAAAATGTGTTATTGGTCCTCCCCTTCTTCATGATTTTGGTCTAAAGGAGGCTTGTTCGGATTTGGGATTGGTGGATCTGCCTAGTGTGGGTTCTTTCTTCACCTGGTCGAATAGTCAAGAAGGGGGTGATAGAGTATTGTGTAAGTTGGATAGAGTCTTGGGTAATGAGGCTTGGTTTGATAATTTTTGGTCAGCTTTTGTTTCTTTTGAGGATAATTTGATCTCTGATCATTCTATGGCATTAATCACCTTGCGTAAGGATGATTTCTTTCCAAGACCTTCTTTTAGGTATCTTGTGATGTGGGAAGAGCACCTTGATTTTTCTACTCTTGTGACTACTGCCTGGAATTTTGTGCGAGTTGATTTCCTTAATCTTGTTTGGTGTCTTAATGAGAAGCTTGGGGCTATTATGGCTGCCTTAAAGAAATTGAATAGGGAGTAGTTTAGCTCTGTCTCTAGTAGAGTTGTTCAGGCTACTATAGAGTATCATCTTACCTCTGTTGTAGCCTTTGATCACCCTAAGGATGGTGATTTGTCCTTGAAGGCAAAGGAAGCTAAGATAGTATTGTTTTCTCCTATGAGGAGTGAAGAGGCCTTTTTGGCACAAAAGGCAAAAAATGAATGGATTAAATTAGGGAATGGAAATACTTGATATTTTCATGCTAGGGTAAAGAAGAGGAAAATGCTGCAAGAGTGGTATGTTTGAGGTCTGAGCAGGGTCAAGTCTTGACCTCTCATTCTTTAATCAAAGATGAGTTTATTTCCTATTTTCGAGGCTTGTTGGCAGCTGTGTCTGATGTTGAATATCCCTCTGCTCCTTCTATTGTCTGTCATGGTAGTATTTTGTCTGTAGAACAAAGTGCTGCTTTGGAGTCTCCTATCTCATTTCAGGAAGTTAAAGATGCTTTATTCTTTATGCCTTCTCTTAAAGCTTCTAGCCCTGATGGCTTCTCAGCTGGTTTCTTTAAGAAGCACTGGGAGTTGTGTGGTGATCTGATTTATGAGGTGGTGAAATATTATTTGATGAAGGATACCTAAAACCCTTTCTGCAACCTGCATTCATTTGATTCCTAAGAAGAATCTTGCTTCTCATGCTTCTGACTTTAGGCATATCTCATGTTGCAATGTGATCTACAAGGTTTTGTCTAAAGTTCTCACAAATAGGCTGCAACCTTTGCTGCCTGTTCTTGTAAATCCATGTCAAAGAGGGTTTGTCAAAGGTAGATCAATCTCTGATAATGTCCTTATATTCCATGAGCTAGTTCATGGATATGATAGGAAAAATGTTTCTCCTCTTATACTTGTGAAGGCTGACCTCAGGAAAGCCTATGATTCAGTGAACTAGGATTTCTTGAGGAAATATTTGCCTCTGTTAGGCTTCTCTCCTGTTTTTGTCTGATGGATTATGATTTGTGTGGAGAGCCCTTGGTATTCCCTTGTTGTTAATGGAAATTTGGAAGGTTTTTTCAAGGGTAGGCAAAGATTAAGGCAAGGAGACCCCTTGTCCCCCTCCTTATTTGTGTTGATAATGGATTATCTCACTCGGATCCTTGTCAAACTTTACTCTACTGGACATATACAGTACCACCCTAAGTGCAAGAGGGTGAAGTTATCACATATTCTCTTTGCTGATGATGTGATGATTTTTGTCAAACCTACTATGCAGTCTGCTACTTATGTGAGGGCTGCATTGGATTTATTTGCCTCTTCTTCTGGTCTGAGTTGCAACCCTTTGAAGAGTAGTATGTTTTTTGCAGGCACTAATATTGTGTTGAAACAGCAGGTTTGTGGTGTTTTGGGAATGAGTTTATCTGAACTTCCTGTTATTTATGTTGGGGTGCCATTGGTGCATTCTAGGATACTGTCCAAGCATTGCTTACCTCTTAAAGAGAAAATTTTGCAGAGGTTGTCTTCTTGGACAACTAAATTTATGTCCTATGCTGGAAGAATTCAGCTTGTTAACTCTGTTATCTTTAGCATTCAAAACTATTGGTCTCTCATTTTTTCCTTGCCTAAGGGGTTGTTGAGTGACCTTGAGCAGACTTGTAGGTCCTTTGTTTGGTTTGGTAAGCTGCTTTCTAGAAAAGCTCCAGTATCTTGGAAGCGTGTTTGCTGCCCTAAGTCCCAAGGTGGCCTAGGGATGTACTCTCTGGTAGGTTGGAATGTTGCTGCAGGGGCAAAAAAAATATGGAGGCTTTTTTCTAACTTTGAGAGCCTTTGGGTAAAATGGGTACACTCCTACTATATCAGAGGTAGAGATTTTTGGAGTTTGGAGATTCCTAATGATTCTTCTGTTGTTTGGAAAAAACTGTTGGTACAAAGAGGGACTTTTTCAAACTTGGTCCTCAAATGCATTTCTGGAAGTGCTTTCTCTATGAGGAATGCATACTTGGAGTGTTCTGAAAATCATGATTCGGTATGGTGGAAAAAACTTGTTTGGGGACCTTTACATGTTTCTAAAACTTCTGTTATCATGTGACTTGTTATGAAAGATAGATTTGCTACTATGGATAGGGTTTCCATATAGGACTTGTTTGTTATCCTCACTTGCAGGCTCTGTGATTCTGCCATGGAGTCTCGTGATTATCTTTTCTTCCAATGTGATTTTACAAGGAAGATTCTCCTTAAAGTCTTGGCTATTGTTAAACTTACTGGCTGCCCTTTTCAGTGGGAGAGGGTGCTCAAGTG
>JBBYHH010100611.1:0-24041 GCA_038382905.1 Daphne laureola
AGGTGTCCTGAGATTTCCATCATTATCCCCTTATTCCATATTTATCCCCTTCTAATTTTGTGAAGGAAAGTTTTTGTGCAGGTCCATTTTTTTTCCACAGATTGATGAGATGTGTGTCGTGTTTTGATATAAATACTTGAAATTTTATAGTAATTGTCTGAAAGATTTTTAATATTGTTGTTGCGGTGGTGGAACTGAATCTCCAGCGAACGAGAAGGTGAGCGTGCGATCATCATCGATGGTGCCTGAAAGTTTTGGTTCATTGTCTGCACCGGTGATAATGGAGAGGGAGCCCCCGATCACACCGACAAGGTAGCCGAGAGAACGAGGAATCACAACACCTTACTTTGACGTGAGAAACAAAATGTCTGAAACAACTATGCTCGGATGCATGTCTGAAATGTTGAAGTTGACAAAACAACTTTAGTTATTTTATGGTGGGATGTCTGAAACAATGAGGTGATGTCTAGAACATGTTTTAATTTCACACATTATTCATCAAGTTTCAGACATTATATACGGTTTCAGACGTAATGGAAATAAAAAAAAATATTAATCAGTTTCAAACGTAAAATATGTCGTTTTAGAGGTGAAAATATTACTCAGACATATTGTTTCACTTTTAGATGTAAGCATATTAATATATTACAGTTTCAGAAGTATCATATGTGTTTCAGACACTACAAGAGTTTTGGATATAATAAAATAAACAACATATAAAATAATTAAGGACATATTATTTTAGACATTGTTGTTGATTTCAAATAACAATAAAGATGTTAATATGAATATGACTTTCAGACATATTAAGAAATAAAATCCGTCAAATTGTAGTAAAAAAGTATTTCACATCACGTTTACGAATCAAAACTATGAGTATTTATATCTGAAACTACACAAAGCATTAAGGTCTGAAATCAGAAAAATTTGTAGCTACACGTGATCTGTAATTACCGTCGAATCATGGAGCCATATCATTCTACATTGAGCATAAAATCAAAACTATACTTTCCTAAACAACTTCAGCCAAAATTCTGGGTCATCAATTGAAAAAAAAAAAACATTCACCTTTAAATTTAAAATAATGTTAAGCTTGCTCTCTTTCAAATGCATCCGACAAAGTCTTCAAGACCTGATGGTTTCCCGCCTCTATTTTTTCAGAAATATTGGGACATTGTTGATGATCAGGTGGTGGCATATGTGATTGGTATTTTGATTACTGGTAGGATGCCTTCAGATCTTAATCACACCTTCCTCGTCTTAATTCCTAAGACCCAGACTCTAAGGGATTTTGTGGGGTTTAGGCCAATTAGCCTTTGTAATGTTCTCTACAAAGTGGTTACAAAAGTTCTTGCTAATTATCTCAAACCTTGGATGGCTGGACTCATTTCTGAGACACAATGTGCTTTTGTCTCGGGTCATTTACTGACTGATAATGCTTTGGTGGCTTTGGAGTCCTGCTTATGGATGAATAGTCTACATGGCTCACGGCTGGGAGCCTTGGCAGTGAAGCTGGATATGATGAAAGCATATGACAGGGTCGAGTGGCCTTTCTTACGGAAAATGTTGGTGATTCTAAGGTTTCCCCCTTGCTGGATTCGGCTGGTTATGTCCTGTGTGGAGACAGCTTTCTTTTCGGTACTGGTGAACGGAGATCCGTCTCGTACCATTCTACCTTCTCGCAGCATTTGACAGGGTGACCCTCTTTACCCTTTTCTGTTCCTTTTTGTGACAGAATGACTTTCTATGCTACTCAACGAGACAATATCTTCTAATCGCCTGACAGGTGTCTCCATTTTGACGAGTAGCCCGTCAATCACACACTTATTGTTTATAGATGACTCTCTTCTTTTTTTGCGTGATACTTCAGGTGCCACCTAGGGTCTACTTGATTTGTTACGGCTTTACGAGCGAGCTTCTGGCCAGCGTGTCAATCTGCATAAATCCTCCATCTTTTTTAGTCCTAGTATCCATCCTGATCGGAGACGATTAATTAAACAGACCCTTTGGGTGAATCGTGACTTGACAGAGGATAAATACTTAGGCTTTCCTTGGTTTCTTGGACGTTGTAAGGTAGCTCAATTGGACTTCCTGATGCAGCGAGTTGCAGATAAACTTACAGCGTGGTGAGCGGCAACGCTATCACAGGCCGGACGCATTACTATGATTAAGTCAGTGGTGCAAGCCTTACCGAATCACATCATGAGTTGTATTCTTCTACCAGTCGTTATTTGTAAGTCTATGAAATCTCTAGCCACCAAGTTTTTTTGGTCTCCTAACACTTTGGAATCGAAAATACCATGGTGTGCGTGGAAGAAACTTTATCGATAAAAAAGGAACGGCGGCATGGGTTTTCGCGATATCCCAGCTTTTAACAGGGCAATGCTAGCGAAGCAAGGCTGGCGTTTCATGACAAACCCTGATAGTTTGGTTGCTCGCGTCTTCAGGGGTAAGTATTTCCCCAATGACTCCCTCCTTTAGGCCAAGAACCATTCAAAACCATCTCCCTTTTGGACGGATTTGTTGGCGGGACAATCTGTTCTTCAAGAAGAGGGGTTCTGGCGGATCAGTTCGGGTCAGGGGGTATCAGTATGGAAGGATCAATGGTTACCAGATCCGCGGAGTTCACCTTTTACGACTCCACTCTCGCAGTTTACAGATTTGAGAGTCTCATATCTGATTGATCAGGAAACTATAAGTTGGAAAACGCGGGATGTTGAAGCGCTTTTTCACCCAGATGATGCAGCAGTTATCCAAGGTATTCCTCTCAGCATACACATTCACTTGTGGCGTGCCTGTGATGCTTTTTTGAGCACAAGGGACAATTTACAACATCGTGGAGTTGATGTTGCTTCATGTTGTCCGATTTGTGTTACGGAGCAGGAATTCATCTTTCATCTGCTTTGGAAGTGCGTGTTTGCTCTTTCTGTTTGGAGATCTCTCGGGATTGATTTGTCTTCTTTTGATGGTACTATCGATGATTGGTGGTTGAGGCTAAAAGTTGTCTTTGGTCACAATGCATCTGTTATTCTTCGTATGGTTGTGTTTTTCTGGTTTATTTATCAGAACAAGAACCTAGTAGTCTTTGAGTTAAAGTGTCAGCTTTCGACTGTATTGACTAGGAGAATATAGGCCTGGATCGCTGACTGGCTTCAGGCGAATCCGGCGCCGACTCATTCGGTACCTCAACCACGACCAAATTGGTCTCCTCCGCCAACGGCTGTAATCAAAATCAATGTTGATGGAGCTCTCAACAAAGCGGTTGGTCGTGGTGTTGTCGGCATGATCGCTAGGGACCATTCTGCCACTCTACTTACGGCGTCTTCGTTGGGATTTCGATTCATAATTGGTGATCCGCTATATGTGGAAGCAGCTGCGATTTTATGAGGTCTGCGTGAGGCCCGCCTCCGTGGTTGGTCTTTAGTGATTATTGAATCAGATTGCCAGGTATTGATTAACGAGTTAAATAATGGCTCTAGTCCTTCTCGTTTTCACTTTGGAACTCTGGTGGACGAGGCTTGTCTATTGAAGTCCTCATTTTCATCTTGTTCTTTTATTTTTGCCCCACGACTTTGTTATGTGGCGGCACACACTATTGCCCGTCACAGCCTATCTATTTTAGGCCGATTTTCATGTTCTCATCCGACTTCGGATTGGTTGTGTAATCTCATATGATTAATGAAGGAGTCCTACTTGTTCAAAAATAATAATAATAATAATCCTTCTAAATAAATAAATATTAACGAAATATTCCATATTTAACAGTAACCATTAGTGGACATACATATGCCCGGGTATAAATATGACTTTTCCATTTTTAGGTTACATTAAATCTTAGAGAAATTTTAGAAGGTTTCTAGAAATTGAGAGGACAAACCACAACTTATGGCAAACCTGATTGGAGTATTTGCAAGTTACTTAAAAGTAAAAGTAAAAGGAGAAGACTATATAAGTTTCCTAAAGGGGTAAACTGCGCCGCTAGTCCCTTAACTTTACTTATTATCCTAAATTGGTCATATTTTAAGAATTTGCCTTACTGAAGTCCTTTATCTTCATATTTTTACCTTATTCAGGTCCTTTACTATTAACTCAGTGTTAAAGTTAACAGAATTTTAGGAAAAAATACTTTTTTACGCACCTGTATTTTTTCTTTTATATTATTTACACCTTAAACTTAGATATATAACCCCCACCACTTCCGACGCTGCCAACCACCACCAGCCAACACCAACGTGCACCAGCGCCGACAAGCCTTCCTCCAGCCTTGCTCGCCTCAGCCCGACCTCCCCAGCTCGACCCAGCTCACCACAACCTGACCTCCACCATTTGCCCCAACTGGTAACCGCGATTTTGTTAGACTCAACACTTCTCCGGCGATCAGGGGCGTCGCATCTACAACGGACAACCATCCTAGGTGTCGGTGACGCCAAAGGGAAACCACCAAGTCGTCGGTGAGCTCTGGGAACGCCTAAATCGCGAAAATCGATCGTCGCAATTCTGAGCTGATTCCGGTCGATTCGTTGGCCGATGACGATGAATCTTGAACGGGTTTTCATCCTGGATACTCTAGCAACAATTCTCAACCATGAATTTGTAACATTATCTGAGAATTTGATTAATCAATTTTTTAGAGTTTCAAGAACCCTATAATTTCATAATGCAATTACTCTTAGTTTATGAATTGTTTGATTCTGAAATAAGAGGGGTTTTGTTCTTTAAGAATAGGACTTCGATTCCGATTAATTTTTATGTGCCAATCACAAAAAAAAAAATATAAGTTGAGAGGTGACTGATTATTGATTTGCGGGATTGTGCAAGGCTGATAAAGCTTAGACGAAACCGGAAAGAGGTATCGGAGGGGCGGTGAGGTGAATAATAGCCCGTGAACTCGGTAGAGGTGGTTGGTCGTCGATGAGTGGGTGGCCGGAATAGTACCGGGTTGTTGGAGTTTTGGGTTGGTGATTAAAATGTTATAGTGCAAAGAGAATAATAAAAAATTTAGTTATTAAAAAAATCAATTTCTATCTTTCACCGAAATTCATTAATTTTAATATTGAATTAATGATAATAAAATAAAAATATAAAAATATAAATTTTTTAAATAGAACCGATTTAGGACAATAAACGTTGTGGGACTAACAACGCCCTTTATGTTTTGCAATTTGGCATTTCAAGAAAAATGACAGTAATTGGGCCCCAGCAAGAAAAAATCAACTTTACAGGAAGGTCATCTCAGCCTCTCAGGTCCCAACCGGCCAGTCTCCTGTTTGCTCTGACCGCCCGAGTACCGAAGCAATATCCGCGGAAAGCGCTTCCGGGTAAACGGTTCCAAATACACGCAGTGTTTTGCGTATCAACAGTCGACGGAAAACGAATAACAGATGGGAGGCGCGAAGACGATCGGCGACGCCATGGGCGACCTTGTAGATGAAGCTAAGCAAACTTCCTCCGCCATTTCTTACTCTCCTATCACCGTCGATCACTCTCTCTCCCTCCCTCATATCACGCCGCGCCTTATGTTCGTTCTCCCTCTCTCTCTCTCTCTCCATTTCGATCCTAGGCTTTTTCTTCGCTAGGTTAGGGTTTTCGATTAAATCTTCCATCTCTGCTCTTGGATTCACTCTGTAGTTACGCGTTTTCATTCTACAGCGCGCTCTGCAAGGATCTGTTCAAGGATTGGGCCCGTTTTGATGATTCTCGCTTCTCCGTCGAGACCGTCTCCGGTGGTATCACCAATCTTCGTGAGTTATCTTTTCTTAGCCTGGCGACAATTTTTTGCTTTCTTCTTGAGTAATTTCTTCTGACGGATTCTCGGCGGTCGCTGAATGTTCGTTTTTTTGGGTTTCGTCGATTAATGAAGTTCTGAAGGTTTGCGTGACGGAGGAAAATGGAAAGTCCATGAGTGTGACGGTCAGATTGTATGGACCGAACACGGAATATGTTATTGACCGAGAACGGGAATTCCAGGTGCTTCTTCTGGTTTCATCGTCCTCTTAGCTCATTACTCGAAAATTATTGAATTAATTAGCTGAAATAAGTAATTTAATTTGTTTCCTCTCCATGGAGACTTGCGTGTTGAGACTATTTAGTTCCGTGGTTCTGGAATCTTGAGCCGGCAGTGTGCGAGCCATTCATAAAACTGTTGTTGGAAGTTTTTAAGGATACGTCTATGGTAATTTTCGTTGTTCTGATACGATTGTGTCTGCCGTTATACGGTTATTTAATGGATTGGGTGGAATAGTTTATGAACAATCTATGATGTTACAGTTTTCTGCTCATTCTTTTTTATAGCCTTTGCTCACTACATTGCTTCAGGCCATCAAATATCTATCAGCTGCAGGCTTTGGTGCCAAGTTGCTTGGAATTTTCGGAAATGGCATGGTTCAATCATTTATTGATGCACGTACATTATCTCCACCAGGTGAACATCCAAGCAATCACGTGGAAACATTTTTAGAATCCAAATTGGCAAGACTAGTTGGAAATCACCCCCCACTTATGTGTTTCGTAATTTATCTCCAATTAATTTCATTTCGAATTGCACAACTAGAAGTCTTGAACTCTTTTTATGTTCTTAGGTGGTTAAATAGTTCTGGAATCTGAGTAATGTATTTGTGGCTGATTGGCCGCAAGCAGATGGTGTACTATTTGTTCACTAGATTTTCCTGTGAAGCTGTTATGCCTTTGTAGTTGAAACAAATGTCTCTTTGACAATGCTATTAGATGCAAGATGATAGAACTTCTACTATGTTCAACTGAAAGCTGAGCAGTCATACAATAAAAAAAAATTCTTCTCTGGTTTGGCAGATATGAAAGAGCCAAAGTTGGCTGCTGAAATTGCAAAAGAACTTCACAGATTTCATCAAGTGGAAGTTCCAGGGTCTAAAGAACCTCAACTATGGAATGACATCTTCAAGTTCTTTGAAAAAGGTTGGATAATGAGCGTCCTATCTTCTGCAATATGCATTCAAAATAAAATTTGACATTGTGCCAAATTATGAAAATATTTTTTACACAGATTACTCTTCCTTTTGCCAAATACGCAGATTATTGTTTGTCACAAACATTTCTCTTTATTTTCTTTTGGCAGCATCTACTCTTCGTTTTGAGGATATTGATAAGCAAATTATGTATGATACAATTTCGTTCAAAGAAGTGCATAAAGAGATTGTTGAGCTCAAGGTAGACTTTCCTGTAAACTATTTACTGCAATTGCTGCATTCTTGAATGATGCCTACATGCTGACTGCTTTGGCATTGTGTTTTGCGTGTATGCATTTCCATGGTTTGGTATCCAGAGCCTACATGCATCTGTTTCTAATTCTAATAGTACTTCCCATCATTTGTGTGTATTTGCATAATGTTCTTTTATGTGTTTGGTGTTCTGGTTATCACGCATTTGTTAAGTTTTATGTGTTGTTTTTATCATTTGCCTTCATTTCTGTTTATGTTGCGGTGTCTCTTAATAATGAAACAGGAATTGACTGGTCTTCTGAATGCTCCAGTGGTGTTTTCTCATAATGACTTACTGAGTGGAAATTTGATGCTTAATGAGGAGCAAGGTATCTGTGGACTTTGGTTTTCACTATTTTTACATGTTGCCGTTTTTTCTCCTTTCAGTTTGTTTGGATAAAGATTCTGTTATAGTCTAATGTTAGAATAGAGGTTTTGGGATAAGATCTCACCTTCTCTGGAAGGTAAGATTTAAGAGAAGGCAGGTGGTTACTGACTTGATGCAATCCTGTTAGCTTACACCTCTCCTGAAATTAGAAGCAGATTTGAATTATTCTTTAATTCACAGTTCACTCTGTCGAGTTTAAGGCTGTATACTTTTTGGAGGAGTACCCCAGCTTCCACAGGGAAACTTGAAAATATCTAGATACTCCGTCCCATAATAAATGCCTCACTTACTTCTCCAATATTTAATCTATGATTTTTCCCTTCAACATTTTGATAGAGTATAAACAGTAAATTAATTTATATGCAAATTTTAAGATGATGTGTATAGTTTCTAATTATATGTATTTCTTTATATAGAAATTTAAACAGATTCTTTTTATGAAAAAATTGAGTTGAAGTCAAAAGTTGCAATTACTGTGGGATGGAGGGAGTAATTGTTTGTGAAGAACAAAGTTTAAATATAGTTTTCTTACAATTTGTGTGGTAGTCTTTTGATGTTACGGCATTTTCTTGGGACTGGCTAACAACTCATGCTTGGCTGATTCTTGTTACTCATCCTCCAGCATAATGATTCGGTTGTTTGATCTGTAAATTTCAGGGAAACTCTTCTTCATTGATTTTGAGTATGGATCATACAATTACAGAGGTTATGATATTGGAAATCATTTCAATGAATATGGAGGCTATGACTGCGACTATTCTTTGTATCTCTTTCTACTACCTTACCCTCTTTTATTCATTTGTTTCTAATGAATAATGCTGAGGACTGACAGTCATTTGATTCTCATGTTGGCTTTTCTGTAGGCTACCAACGAAAGATGAGCAGTATCATTTTTTTAGGCATTATTTACAACCAGAAAGCCCAGCTGAGGTCAGCAAAGATGACATAACCATATAAGCTAATTATGAAGTATGAAAGAAATTGACAGAAGATCTAGCAACTCTTTATCTTCTTGTCTGGTAATATTACTCTTGAGTGTTCGAGTTGTCTATTTAAAACAGGTTTCGGATAAGGATCTTGAAGCATTGTACGTTGAGTCAAATGCTTACATGTTAGCTTCAAACTTGCATTGGGCTTTATGGTCGATAATCCAGGTAGGTACCTGTGTCTCCAGCTTTCCAAAATATTCATCATAAGATCCATGCTTATGTGATGTTGTATCCACATATTCTGTGAAGGCAAAGATGTCGCCCATTGATTTTGACTACATCAGCTACTTTTTCTTGCGGTACAATGAATACAGAAGGCAGAAAGAGATGTGCTTTGCACTTGTACAATCCCGCCTGTCCAGAATGAGGTAAGGTTTGCCACTTCATCCACAAGCCTAGATTCTGTATGTCATAAGTTGTAGTAGGGGCAAACTGTTTATACTTCCATCCGCTACGATTCTTTGTATGTCATAATGTTTCTGTAACCATTTTTTTCAAAGTACTATATAGTAACACATACTTGAACAGAGTAATCTCCATCTCAAGGTTGCCTGGTTTACTCTTGTAGCGGAATCAACTTCATTTATTTTCTCAATTGTTGTAAGTAGTAATATTCCCCCTTGTAACAATTCGCATTTCAAGAAACATGGACAGAAATACTATGCTCTAGTAGTATTTTTTTCTTTCTTTTCTCCAGATATGGTAAATCTCCTGTGAACTAAACTTGTGTCTGTATAGTAGCAGAAGGCGATAACAGATAGTCGTTCAACTTGGAACACCAGCGTGTTAATCAGCATGAAGATCGTTGATAAGGGACCCAAAGGGCAAAACTTAAGTCATTTGTACATGAAGCGCCCTATCACATATGATAACCCCCTGTTTGTATTCTACAGAACACGAGTCTTTTACTTCTACATCACATGCATGCTAGCGGTTACAAGAACCATCCACAATTCTGGGAATTTCTTGTGTTCACTGGAATCCATTTTTGGACGTAACCAGCCATAGTATGAAAAGCACAAAAATCTACTATGGGGGATGCGTTCTTCAGGCTTGAAGGACCTGGCAGTGAACAATATGGCTTTTGGGACGGTTTCTACCAGCTATGCTTGATAGAATATTCGTGACTAAATTCCTGATTTGGCCTTTCCCTGCAATAGTTTCCCATAAATCTTTGCCACAAGCTCCATTTAGATCATTTAATCTTGAGACATCAACAATAGTTATACTCATGTTATTCCTGATGATGCAGACTTTTCCATTCACTGGAACAAGAGCTGCTGCCTCCAGAGCCCTGGAGCTTCCCAAATGCATTTTGCTATCAATATGCTTGCTCCAAGAATCTGTCAATTCGTCGTAAACCCTTAGTTTACAACCGTCCTTACACTCAACTGCATACAGGTGACCATCCAATGAAGCACTAGGATTCCTCCAACCAGTGACCATTCCATTATATACAGGGTACCAGTTGTCTGTCTCTGGCTTATAAACCTCACTCAGAACCTGCCTGTGAGATCCGAGCCCCTTCAAGAACCACTTTCCCTGGTAAACCACCCCGATAAAGGGCACCATTGCCGTGCACATTTCTGATATGAAAGACCACCTATTTTTGTTGGGGTCATAAACTTCAGCTGATCTCAAGGACTGATGAGCCCCCTCATTCTCACCACCAGCAACATATAAGCAGTTATTTATGACACATGAGCCGAAGAAATGCCTTCGTCGGAGCAGATCTGGTGCACGGTGCCACTTATTTGTCCTGGCACTGTAGAATATGACCCGTCTCATGGATCCTTTCATGGGATCTTTGCCACCAAACAAGTAAAGATGACACCCACTTAGGACAGCACAGCCAAACCCAAGAGCTTCAGAATACTCTTTGGGAATCGGAGGGAGTGACTGCCATAGCTGATGTAAAGGGTCAAAGGCATTCCATGAGATTTTCCCATCTTTGTCTCTCTTAATGACGTAAATCCATTCTTCTGCGATTCCAAGGCTTTTTCGCAGTGAGTAGAAGAAATTACCAGACAGAAGACGGGACCATCTTTTGCATACTAGGCGCAATTTGCGGTGCTCGGCCCTAGGGACTCGGATTAGGCAAGCAATGGCAAGATCATCAGGGAGTCCCGGGAGCAAGGGTGATTGGTTACGGGTCCTATCACCGCGTGTTGGCTTGTGTCTGGTCGGATGAATAGATGGTTTGATAGCAGGCTGAAGGCAGAGTTTTGTGCCAGGTACATACTTGCTTGCCCCAGCCACAGTTCTGAGACCAACATCCACTCTACATAAACAAGCAGTCGAGTCTACCTGCAATGCCATAAAAATTTAGTTCATAGATCGGCTTCCACAGAGAATTCCTCAAGGTGCACTAAATGGCAAGACCACCGAATCCAGGTATGTAAGACAGGCGGGTTTGGCCTTCATTTTTAAGACTACAGTTTATACTAGCAGTGAAATGCCCAATATCTAATTTAACTCTTTGAAAATCTCAACTTCTGCTGTTGTGTTGGCGAAAATATCAGTTTTCCCTTTTGGAGAAGAATGAAGATAAGGTCATTGTGGATATTACTATGGCAAGTAAAAGAAGCAGGTTAGTGTGTTCTTAGGAGAGCTTGGAAGATGGCATGTAAATTTCTTGCAATGTAATCTGGAAACAGTATCCAAGAGTGGGATATGGATGGAGCCAGAAATGGAAGGCAACTCACCAGAGGAGGTTGAATCACTGTGTCCATGGTGACCTTTGTCTGATGAAGCATGCATCACTCAGCTCCAAGATGCAACTTCTTCTACCTAATCTGCTCAATCACCACTTCCATGAAAAACTGAAAGAAACAAGACCTGACCAGAAAGACAAGAATCAAACGAACGTCAGTCAGAAAACCTCACCCATCACCTCCAAACACCAAAATGGGTTTTCTTTTCCCATGTGAACAGAACGAACATCGACCCAACGCTCAAAATCTTACCTTGTGGGAGAAAATGGCGAGGAAACGAAAATGGCGAAAAAGGGAAGAGCACTGAAAGAGGATAGATAGAGAGAGACGCATTAATTGATTGTGAGTGGAGTTAAGGGCCCATACATACGCACAGCCTCCCAAGCACAAGAACAGCACAGGAGCAGGGGAAGGGAAAAAAGCAAAACCTAAGAAGCTATGCTAAGATGGTAGCCTTAAACACTGTTCTGGTCGGGGAAGACAGAGCTTGGTTCACCTGCTTTGTTTTCTGGAGAGAGGTTTATATTCCCAGTATAAATCTGTTGCCCTTTTATACTCCATTTCCGTTTCAAGAGAGATACATTTATTTTAGGGTGGGTCAGGTCTTGTTTCTTCAACAAACCCTCAATTTCCTGCTCTTTTTTCCACTCACAAATATCATATCAAATTTTAAATATTTCATCAAATTCTTAAAAATGTTATGAAAAAAATAAAGGTTTATTTATTTTTTTCTTTTAAGAATTCTTTTCAACGCTTTTATTCTGTTATTCTTATTTTATGTTTTCATAGACACAAGTGAGGAAGGGAAAATGATTTCCAACAATGATAAATAAGTTATTAATTTTGTTTGTTTTGGAAAAGCGTGTAGTTCTTAAAGTGTTAATTGACAATTTATCATCAACTGCATAAATTTCTGGTGTTATTTGAGTTGAATTTTAACCTTAGTTCACCAACAAATTTTCTCAAAAAAAAAAAAAAAAACTCTTAATTTCAATACATTTAATAATTTTAAATTCATCAATTCTTTATAGAATAATATTTTTCTTAAATTTCTTTATTCATATATACTCCATCCGTTCTGAATTAATTGATTTATTTAACAATCACATTTTAAAATTTAATGTTTGATCCAAATTTTCATAAATATAAGTAATAAAAAAAATTCTAAAAAAATATATTAGAAAAAATATGTTACAAATTATGATTGAAATATAATTTTTTTAACTTTAAAATCTAAACATCCATAAAAAAAAATATAAATTAAATATTATGAAACAAAAAAAAAATAATAATTCAATTAATTCAGAATAAAAAAAAGTATCATTCATCAATTAAAACACACCTCCCTAAATTTCTCAATTTTTTTTTTATAACTTCCCTGTACTGAGCCTTGGTGAAAAATGTGGATGAACTTAAAAAGTGATTTGATGGTTGTGTGAGTCGAAAAATTGAAGCGAAATGGTGATTTGATATATTTTGGTGAGAATGTTAATGCAAAAAACACAAACTTAATTGGTTGAAAGACGTTAATCCTTTCGTCTCTATTTAATACTTTTATATATAAATAATTGTATTATTTAATTTTTATATTTTAAAATTTAATATTTAAATCAAATATTTTTTTCATTTTCAAAAGATTGTATCATTTATTTTGACAGTTTTACTGTATTTAATCTATGATTTATTTTCATATATTTTTAGATATTGAAAACTAAAAAATTCATTTGGGAAGCATAATTTGATATCCAAATTTGCTAAATATATTTTTTTATAATTTTTTTACACTGTTTATCTTTATTAAAAATTGAGTCAAATATTGAATATTGAAACAGCAAAGTCAAATAATACAACTTTTCGAGGACAGAGGGAGTAATTACAAAGAAAAATATTTTTAAAAATACATATATTTGGAAAAGATATATTATAAATTATGATACACATAACAAACATTTAACATACATAAATAAATGAATATGTCTAATTTCTAAAAATATTTTTTATTTTTTTTCAAATTTTTTGAGCGAATTCTTTCTAGTAAAAAAAACAGTCAAACAAGAGTTCAAAAATCAAATATAAAAATTAAATAAGGACAACTTTATCACACTTGCATCGTAGTGGCGCATATGTGTCGCTACGCTCTGAGCTTATCTGTGTTACTATGACGGTCATGTGACAACGACAATTGATAGGAATGGCCGGGTAGCGAGGGAGAAATGAGAGAAATTAAATATCCGAGTTGAAGTGTTATAGTTAAAATATTAGTAAAAAGATGAGTAATTAACCATAAGTTTCTTAATGGTCAACTGCAGCACAACGGTTAATGAGAATAACTAAATATTTTACTAAATCTCATGAAGGTAATTGAACATTTTCAAAATAGAGGAATAAAGTGAAGATTTCACTAAACCTTTCCGAGGGAGTTTGTAATTGACCCTAACATTAATATTGTCGTGTTATCTTAACTACAGTTTAGTCATGTACTTTGCATCTATACATTTTTTGTTATTTGAAAATTTCCTTAATAACACCAAAAAAAAATCATCTCCTTCATTGAATTATCCTATCTTGGAGGGCTATTTTATCATACTTCTGTGATGTCCACCCAAGCTAGCCTGGTGGGAGACGGCGACGTGATCAAGACGAAAGAAGCTTGCCCGATTTGCTTGTTAGAGTTGGTGGGAAATACTACTACACTCTACATCCAGGTTGATGAATTTGATAAGGGTATCTAAGTGTTTAATATATATATATATGTATTACTATATTTACGTAAAAAAAAAAAAAAAAGAGAAAGAGAGTTTAGCGACTAGTTTAAAAATGTTTATTTGAATTATTTTAAGTTGTTTATAGTTAATTTTTTTAATTAAAATTTTGTATTTTGTATTTTTTTTTTTTTTAAGGGAATGATAGTTCATTCAATATCAGCGGGTAATATCTAGAATCCAAAAAGAGTAAAGGGACAGAGCTCTTAAGAGATAGTCACAATGCTCTAAACAATAGTGAGCAATGCTACAATAATAGTGCTAGCCAACTAAAAACAAAAAATCATAGAAAGAGTGCGATAAAATATAACTATGAAGAAAACACATAAGGATAAAGGACCACTGAGGTGTGGTAAAGCAATACATATGCCATAAAATGATGTTTAGCGGCACGTGAAAACCGGGTTCTGAACTCCTACCACCTAGCCAATTTATTTCATGCAATCTCTCGTTTGCAGCATCCTCAAGTGAAACAAAGGCAATCCACCACTATCCAAGTTGTGTCATACACGCTTAATAACGTCTGACCCCTGCAAGAGGTACTCGGTAGAACCTACAAAACCAGATTTGCACCAGCATGAAAAGTATCAAAGAACGACAAACAAACCACCACACCACACACTGGATTCGAACCAATTTAGAATTCTGAATGCATGGGGGAGGCTCGAGACCCCGCATACCTAGGACATTATCATTTGTTGCGCCAGGCAGGGTGAGAAAACGCTCAACCTTACCGCACTCATCTCCTGCTTGACCTGCTCGTTTGGTATAGAAACTAGACGAGCACTTCTCCGACCTCTTCCAACACTCGCTACACAACTTGCCAGTGGTTGGAAAATCCCCAAACCCCTACTCTGCGCCACAAAAGTAACCAGATCAGTCTCACTAGCACAAAAACCACAGATTCCAAACACGATTCAGCAAGGCAGGAAAGCACAAAAAAGCCGGATCAACACTTGTAGAACCAAAAAAGCCCTAGCGGTGTATTGGTGAGACCCGGGCCACCAGAGTCGAGAGAGACTCTGGCCAGAAGTCAGGCAATGACAGATTAGGCAATTGGACGCGCCTACTAAGCACTTAGACATGCCTACCTAGCCACTTGACGTGACTCTCAAGCCGTCGGAGAGGACGACCAACAACCGCCGGAGGAGGAACCAGACTTCGGCGAGGACCCCAAGCGCTGCACCACAAACATGGAAGAGCCCTACCATGCTGTCGTAGGAGGACGCGGCGTGTCGTAGGAAAACAACAGCGCAGGCAAGCAGGAGGACCCCCCGTAGCAACATATCGATGCACCGCACCATCGAGCTGACCATGAGGTGCTGGTGGGACGGGATGCCGGCTGTAAACACCACAAGACTAGAAGGGTCTCGATGGCAACGACTAGCCTAGCAATCTGAGAAGTAGAGCTCGACAAATCTGACCAAAAAGCGTATGAATGAAATGGACCAAGAGCCACACCATCACAATCACAACGACGGCGGCGACTCGCCTAACAATCGTGCTAGGAAGAAACTAGATGGCGGAGCGCTGCACAGCTAGGGTTTCACATAACTTTTGAGTGTCATTGTTAAGAAAGAAGATCACTTATTGGCGTAATTAAATATTTTTATACATTTATACATCTGACAATCAATAAATTGATTGGGGTAATTTATGAGTGTATTTTACACAATCAAGAATCATTGGAAAGAGATGTAGTAGCTAAGTTGTAGATTTTTCAAAGGGTTAAGGGTTAAATTAAATATTGGGTAGGGATATTTGAGTAAATTTGCATATATAACGGTGATTTTAATGACAAATTTAACAGAAGACCAACAATGTATTGTTTTTTTTTTAAAGTTATGAGACGAATCTTATACGAGTATTCGTGTATTTTATCCATCACAAAACTAACCCGCTTCATAATAAAACGTGGAGCGATCTGGTGGATATATCCATCTCTAATCATGAATAAAACAATTATTTTAAAACAGAATTTTAATGATACAAATTCTTAAAATAGATCCTAATAGGACAATAATTAAAATTATGAGATCACGGGTGCATTTTACTCATTTTTATAATGACTTATTTGGTAATAATGTTAGGTTAGACATTCGAAACACTATCCATTTTTTTAATACTCGCATTAGATATTTGAAGAAACTATCACAACTATTAAAAAACTTTCTCGAGCTCTAAAATTAATACTGTAAAAAAAAAAAACTCTTATTGTCGAACTTAAAATGAGAATTATAAGTTAATTGGAGCTTTCATCGTCATAATTTGTTTAGAGCTTCCAAGAGCTAGAGTATTTTTTTTTTCTTTTTGCAACTACTTATTTTATTAATTTTGTAATAATATTTACAAATTTTATATTCTCATATTTTATTCGAGTAAAAGATAAATAACCGCAATTAAACATCTCAACAAGTCCCGAGTCAAAAGCAACTATCACCGAAATCGAAACAAAAACATGGGACAACTTTTATACCGCGGCAATGGAGACAACACCAACATTCAAACTTATACTCGACTCACCTGCTTAATTCGCTACGATTATCGAAATCGAAACAAAAACAGGGGACAACTTTTATACCGGAGCAAGGGAGACAACATCAACATTCAAACTTGTACTCGACTCACCTGTTTAATTCATTATATGTGATGATAGGGAGGACAAGAGCTAGAGTAGTTAATTGGTACAATGAGGAGGAGTTGGTTAAAGGAAATCGTACAAACACAATAGGCTGCATGTCGAGGCCAACCACTACACGAACGGTCTAGCTAGCTCACTCCACTATAAAAGCAACATTATCTTTATATACAATTTGAACCTTGCCAAAATAAATGACATGACTCGATCCAAAAAGTTTGATAGTATGAAGTTCAGTTGCATATGCAAATTATCACCAATGACTGATAATGTTGCACATCTTCATTTCGTTTCGAGTCATTATGGAGTGCTTAGATAAAAACAAATTGATATTTTTATTATTATTATTGATGAATGAGCATTATGAGCAGGAGAAGATGTTCAGATGGAGAATTGATGGATTTGTGTGTTTCGCTATTTAAAAAAGAAAAAAGAAAAAGTAAGTTTTGATTTGGAAAGATTTGGGAAAATTCCTTGCGAACATAGCTACAAATGCATGCCGAACATAGCTACAAATGTATGCCATGTTTCTGCGTGTACTATTGTAAATTATTTTGGTGAAGAAACTACAAATGATGTTAAAAAGAATTTAAGCAGTAAAGAGGGTAAATAGTGAAACCTTCGCCTTACCCCAACTAATTTAAAAAACTTTCAATTACTCTTTTAAAGTACCAAAAAACCTTCAATTACCTTATTTGACCGTTTGTGTTTTTAATTAATTGTTAAAAAATTTAGATATAATTACACTAACTACAATTCAAAATAGTTAAAGAACGGCCTGAGTACATTGTAGCCTAAGCTCATTGTGTTGTTGTGGCGGTGACACGACAACAACGATTGACAAAAGTAACCGGTTGGGGAGGAAGAAATTAAAGAAATTAAATCTCGGATTGAAGCGTTAGATTTCGAAATATTAGTAACAATGAGAGTAGTCAATCCTAAACCTCTGAACGATCAAGAAAAGTAACCGAATATTTCACTAAATCCCAAAGGTCAAAATGAAGATTTCACAAAACATCATATGGTATTTGTAATTTGCCCAGGAAATACCCTAGAATTAAAAGGTCCTATAATAAGTAAATCTTAAAAAAAAATCAACATGAAATGCAAATTTAGCCAACATAGAAATAGAAAGGAAATTAGAGTCTCACTTAATGATCAATGTTAAAGATTGAATCAATGCAGGTTGGGTAAAGAAAAGTGCCACTATAGTATTACTAATAGTATTAAACAAGAATATTCCAGTCAGACTCAAAGTAAGGTCCCTTAACGGATAACTAGTCAACCAACCATGTGATACCAGTTTTGGGAGGAGTACTATTCGGCTATTCCATGTTATACACAGTGCAACAATTATAGTTGGATGTGGAAAGGAGAATAACATGTTTAATGAGTGAACACATAATAATGAAATACTCCATAAACAGAGACTTAAACAGTCAGCTTATATGATTTGAACAATCTTAAAAATGATGGTCAAATTTAGCCAAGTTAAACGAGGTATATGTTGCACAAATGACAATATCATGATGAATAAGCACACAAAAAGATAAATAATCAGAACATTTGAGGACTTGATAGAGGTCACAAGTGATGAGAAAATAGTGATGAGATCATATGACCATATTTAAAGAAACCCTTTAGAAGTGCGTGTATGTAAAAGTGAAACAGGGTAGGTAAAACTTAAAGTCACAGGGTTTAGTTACTCTATCTTTTATTCTTCATGTTGAACTTTGTAGATTAGCTACCATATCATCATTTAGACAATTACTACTGATCATCCCTTTTCTAAATAAATATTAAAAAAATAGAATATTGAATTATCGATATATAGATTAACGTGTTTATTTCTGATGATAGAAACTAACATGATAAACACACACTTGGGATAATTATTTCTAAGAAAATGCAGAATATATCAAACTGAACCCTACCTGCTTTTCCTAGTTATAGTAAGAGCGATATCATGAAACAATTTGATGATATCAACCAGAGGATTAATCACAGGGATGCATGAGAATGAAAGTTGATGCATAAGTATACATCTTCTTGTACCTTATCTTGGACTCTGGAAACTTGATAGTATGGACTATGGAGTGTGACAATCTTTCAAGTATTGCAGGCTGTGGATTCCAATGAGCCCTGGAGTATGACCCTGTTCAACTACTATAACTTCACAATATGAAAATCATAAAACATTCAAAATCAACTCTGTCTCAAACTTTTCCTTTCACAAACATCACATTCACTTTTCAAAAACACATTTTTCCTAATTCTTCTTAAACGAACACAGCCTTTATCAGTGACCCATTGCGACAATATTGAACAGGCCATAATGCATTACAATCATCACAGACAGCCGCAATTTCACTTTTCATGTTTGTGATGGTGGCATCAACATTGTATGAGGTTATCAGGGATTCTAGGGTCACAACTGGAGCAAAATGGCTAGGATACCAAAAGATAAAAATATCTGATACCCATTCCTTAAAAGTCGAGCGTCCAAAAACAAGGCAGTCGAACAGCACGCAGAATATAAAGACATGAGTGACTATCAAAATCCTTGCCGCCTGCATCAACCCAGTATTAGCAAACCATGCATGATGACACTGCCGAACACAGAACTGTAAACTGACCAGGTATCTGAACTTGTATGAGCTAACAATCCAATTGCAATATCATTTTCTTTGGGTGCTTTATCTTCAGTCAGATGAAATTTCTTTTAATCTGTACGGAAGGAATCATTCTGTGGCTTGAATGATCCGATCACAGTATATGGAAATAAGACGATGCAAACCATGAATAACGTGAACTGCAGAAAGATAGAACAAATCAAAATGTTGATAAAACGAGAATGATGACAGCATAACACAAAAGGAAAGAAAAGCCATAGCACTTACCATAAGGGGAAGGGTCAGGAAGCTCCAAATCGGCCAAAGCGCAAAACACAGCCTGTGTGGAAGAAGGAAGCACAGCATGAACTACAGTTGCACATGCATTCACCGAGAATAACGAAAAATATGATTAGCCTTTACTCTTACAAGCAAAAGGAGAGAAGCGTGAGCAGCGTCATGAACGGAAGAGCATGTATACTAAACATTTCCCATTTTTCATCCAACCTCCTGACACTTGAAGCAAGCATCCTTGTATAGAAGAAGATGACGATATTTAGTACAACACCAACCAGTCCCAGGTATAAAGGTGTCCTGAATAAAAAATTAACCACTTAAGTCAGGTACACCCATCTCCATGCCACAGAAACCATATTTACAGAGTAAAAAACCAATGGCTTGTAGCTGAACCAATAGAAAAGCCTTCATGCCTGATATAGCTAACAAATGGAGGTCATAAACTCCAGAATTGATCTTATAATCTATCCAGTAAAGCCACAAAGGTTACTTCTTTTCAACTGAGACAGGTAGGTTCTTTCCTAAAAGGAAAGGAAGGGAGAGAAAAAACCTTAGGCAGCAGATACTTTTCCATCATGCAAAATAATGCTTTACTTGAATGCAAATGCTACCTTGATATCTCAGGTTTTTAATATCAGCACTAATAAAGTAAACGTGTGAGAGGAAGAGAAGAGTCCATGTTAGAGAACCAAAATAAGATTACAACTTTCTCTTAACCGCAGTAGTAGCACCATCGCTGAATCTAATCCATACATAATAGTATCACTGGAAAAATGAACTGTTCTACATGACAACCAATCTCTATAATTCATCCACAGTTTTATGTAACTTAAGTTACTCTAGTCTTCCTGTTTCCAGAAAAGCAACATGATTATCTGACAAACAGTACATGAAATGAATCAACAAATAGGAGTGATTAGAGGTCTGTTTCTACACAAAACATGAGAACATCTGGTAACTGTCTAGTAACTATTGTTTGGAAAAAAATTAAAAAATACTCCTAAACAAACCAAGTATCCAATTCTAAAGACCAAGGCCATCTCCATCAATTACGGCGTTGAGACTGAACAGAAAAGCCAGCAACGTGAAAAATCATACCCTTAATTGACTAGAAAATAAATAAATGCATTTACACATTGCTAGCAACATAAACCCTAACTGTGCCTCTCAAAGAACTAAGTCTAGGGTCTTGTGCATCAGTTCTATAATCTGGAGACCTTAAAAGTCATGCTACAGAATAGAACCTCAACAGGCATGGGAATAGGGACGAAAAGAGAGCGAATACGATAATTACAAGCATGAAAATCATATAGTTACCTCCTAATGCGGTGATCGTGGCAAAGGAGGTAGATGAAATTAGAGTGGCTATCACCGAAGTAAAGAACAAACAAAGCAGAAAGAATCCAGAGGGAGATTTCGAGGAGCTCGGTCCAGGTCTTAGGTTGTGTAGGAATTGAGAATGAGGAAGGTTGATGAAGCTGGACCTGGAGCCTGGAGCAGCCATCATCATCCAAATCGAACTCATCTCCGCTCGACGCGTAACCTTGACTGTGCCTTTGCCTCACATACCCGCCGCCGCCCACCGGGCTTCCTCCGGACATTTCTAAACACCAAAATCCAACACCATACACCACTTGCTTTTTTCACGAATACCGATTCGATTCCGATCACACCAGGAAGGAATTGAAGGTGTTACACAGAGAGAGAAGATGAATTGGATACGAATACGATTGATGATTCGTTTTCTTCCGTGGTTGAGAAAATGAAATGAGGAAGGGAAGTGAAGGTTTTGCGGTGGCGGCGGCGGCGTTGCGATTGGGCATCGGGTTTTACATGCCGTTCGCATGGGAAATCAGCGATGGAGACCTGAGCCTGAGCCTGAGCCGCGCCGTGACCGATGCGTTTCGTGGCGTGCGTCCGCAGCACTCTCCCTCCACTGCAAAAGTCCCGCAATATTCATTTAAACAATACATTTTAAACTTGGGTCCCTTTTTTCAAAATTTTAAAAGTATCACTTGTGTTTTGAATAAATTATATTTATATGTAGTTTTTTTTATATTTAATTGTAATTATTTAATTTTAATTATTAAAAAATTATTTAAAACATTACAATTATTTGAAATATAGTTATTTCTATAATATAATATTAGTACAAATCATAATTTGATATTTTGATATTTATATCTAGGGAACGTTAGTATTACCGTTCGTTCATGAAAATTTAAACATATTTTTTTTTAGAGTTGTCCCAAAAAATTTGGTGACTTTTAGGAAACTTCTCTTTTAAAGTTACTAAATTATTCTTGCTTTATACTCCCCATCCGTAAAAGATTATATTATTTGTTTTGACAGTTTCATTATATTTAATTTATGATTTATTTTCATATATTTTTAGATATTAAAAATTAGAAAATTTATTTGGGAATCATGATTTGATATGCAAAATTTTTAAATATATTTTTTCTTAATTTTTTTATATTGTTTATCTTTATTAAAAATTAAGTCAAATATTAAATATTGAAACAACAAAATCATACGATATAATTTTTTGAAGACAGAGGGAGTAATATTTGCTTTTCTACCTCATTTTTGTGCACTTTCAACCAAATGGTAAATAGATAAACATTTACAAAAATATTACTTCCATCTTAATCTCCACATTCAATCAAACCCTTCATTCGTTTTGGGACGATTGAGTATAAATTAAGCTATATTCAAGTAATAAGCTGAACCTTAAATACAAGGCATGCATTTATAGCTGGGATGAGTGGGTGAAACCCAAAACATTGTGAGATTGATCAGAAGTTTAACTAGATCCGATATTTTTAGTGTTTTTGTCGTAATTGTAAGGTAATGAAATAGGTGACAAGTTCAAGTGTAATCCTATAATCAATTGTGTTAACTAAGCAATGAGAACTAAGATGCAAGCAACAGAAAAAAAGGATGAGGATTCAATTGATAAATCACCTAAAGGTTGATTAGAGTTGATTAGAGTCCAGGTTACTAGCAGAAACGGAACTACTAAGGGACAGCCGGACAGGAGCGAGAAGCTCCCCCCTTCAATTTTAGGGGTATATAATATATAAGAAGTATTTTATGGATCTAAATAATAATTTATCTATCTTCCCTCATATCCACCTAAAATAAAATTTAATCCCAATTTTAATTAAAATTCAATATAATTAATTTCTCTTAAATATATACAATTTATCTCAAATGATTTTTTTATCAGGTCCCTTAAATGATACTCTCTTTGTCTCCAATTAATCTTACACTTTCTTTTTATTATTTTATAGTATTTAATCTATGATTTATTTTTATGAATTTTTAGATATTTAAAACTAAATAATTTATATCCATATCATAATTTGAAGTATAAACTTTTTAAATATATTTTTTTCTGAATTTTTTGAAACTTTTTATTATTGTTATAATTTGAATCAAACATTGAACCTTGAAACAATAACAAAAAAGTGTAAGATTAATTGGGGAGAGAGGGAGTATAAATTATTAGATAAATATCAAACACTCCTAAAAATTTGTCATAATATATAATTTTTCCCTATATTTTAAAAATTCATTGAAACCCCTAAAATTTCACCTAATACTATTCACTCTATATGTATTAACTAGTCGTTCGTCCCTCTATAGTAACCATGAATGTTGGTTATGAATAATGTAAGTTAGATGAGTTGGATAAGTGTCAAGTTCTAATCTACTCACTATCCTCACCACCAATGATATAGCGGAATCTTTCATTCCTAGTACCATTATAAGGCATTAAGGCTACCCAAGTATATCTCCTAATGCTCTAGCTAGGTTGTTTATCTCAAACAACCTCAAGAACACTAAACAAGTTCCCTTTCTCCATTCAATGAAAAATCTCTCAAGTATTTCATCAAATATTCGCCCAACATAACATGCTAATCAATTTTAGGAGAAGAGGAAATTACTCACTACATGTGTTAATCACGAGATTAGCACTAGTAGGGAACATAAATGCAATAGATAGTAAATAGAGAAGAAGAGAGATGAAAATGGTCACCAATCTTCTATCCTTCATTCAAGATGTCCAAATTCATGACTAGAAAGGGGGAGTAGAAAAAAAAAATTCTTAAAAAAGTAAAGTACACCGGTGGTCCTATAATTTTAATTGTCATCCTATTGAGATCTCATTTTAAATTTTCGTTCTCTTTAAATCCCGTTTTAAAACTTAAGTTACATCTGTGGTCCTTCCGTCCATTTTCTCAGTTAAAATTAACGGTTCAATGAAAAAAATGTTAACTTTAACTATTGAATTAAAAAAAAAACTCTATTTACATCCTAAGTTTTAAAAATGATAATTTAGTCACCTAAATAATTTTAAACTTAACAATTTCACCCTAAATTTTTCAAACTTCACCACCACC